>PISX010018294.1:0-41079 GCA_004024625.1 Mellivora capensis | reverse complement strand
TTCTCCAGAAAGGGCTTTTATATCTCCAGAGAGGGTTTCTCTAATATCTTCTATGCCTTTTTCAAGCCCGGCTAGAACCTTGAGAATTGTCATTCTGAACTCTAGATCTGACATATTCCCAATGTCTGTATTGATTAGGTCCCTAGCCTTTGGTACTGTCTCTTGTTCTTTTTTTTTGTGGTGAGTTTTTCCGCCTTGTACTTTTTTCCAGATAAGATTATATGAAGGAGCAAATAAAATACTAAAAGGGTGGCAAAGACCCTAGGAAAATGCCCTTTAAAAAAAAATTGAATTAACTGCAAGACTAAAGAATCATGGGGAGAAAGCTATGAATTCTGCGCTTTACTTTCTCCTCCTCTGGAGTTCCGCTGCTCTCCTTGTTAAGTGAACTTGGTCTTGGCTGGATTTCTTTTGATCTTCTGGGGGAGGGGCCTGTGTGGTGATTCTCAAGTGTCTTTGCCCGAGGCAGAGCTGCACCGCCCTTACCAGGGGCCGTGTTGAGTAATCCACTCGGGTTCGCTTTCGGGAGCTTTTGTTCCCTGAGCGCTTTCCGTAGAGTCCAGAGGACAGGAATGAAAATGGCGGCCTCCTAGTCTCCGGCCCGGAGGAGGTGAGATTCGGGGCTCCACTCCTCAGAGAAAATCCCCAATCACTCCCGTCTCCCTCGCCTCTGGCCGCGCTCCGAGCTCACCCAGCCTGCGACCGGTTCAAGGTAACCCCAAGCTGAGAGCTCACTCCCCGGCTCTGTCTCTGTGGCTGGTTTCCCGCTCCGATACCTGCTAGCTCTGCGACACTCAGACACCCTTCTGTGACCCTGCGGGACCTGGGGCCACGCTGACCCCGCGTGGGCTTCACCCCGGTTTAGCCTCTGGAGCGAGATCCCTCCGTGGAGCAGACTTTTAAAAGTCCCGACTTAGTGCTCCGTGGCTCCGCCGCTTGCCGGGAGCCGCCCCTCCCCCGCGGTCTATCCTCCCGTCACTTTCGATTCACTTCTCCGCCGGTCCTACCTTCCAGAAAGTGGCCGATTTTCTGTTTCGAGAATTGCTGTTCTTCCTCTCTTCGATCTCCCGTTGGATTTGTAGGTGTTCGCAATGGTTTGATAAGCTATCTAGTGATCTCCTGCTACCTGATGTCGTCTCAGCTGCTGCTTCTCTGCCATCTTGACCGCTCTTGGGTGACTTTTGCGTGTTTTGAGAGAAGGCTCTCAGTTTGTGAGATGAGGGAATCCCCACAAATGTGAAATTTTTTTTTAAAGATTTATGTATTTATTTGAGAGAGAGAGAGAGAGAGAGAGTGCGCGCACACATGCAGTAGGGAGGGGCAGAGAGAGAGAAACTCAAAGCAGACTGAGCGGAGGGCAGAGCTGGGGCTCGATATCACATGCCCGAGATCACACCCTGAGCTGAAACCAAGAGTCGGACAGTTAACCAACTGAGCCACGCAGATACCCCTGAACGTTGTGAATCTTCATGAAGAGGCATGTGGTATGGGAGCAAATTCATTTGAAAAAGAAAGTCTTTTCAAATAGTGGTGACCTAGGATTGTGGTGACCCAGCATTTCTTGGAACACGCTTTGGGAAACACTGGTCTAATTTAATATTAGTACCATCTGGAGACTGTATGTGATTTTCTTGCATCTTCAAATCGTAGCAGCTAATGTGCATTGCTCCCCTCCTGCCAACGTCCACAGTGACTACAGGATATTGTGCATGTCATGTCCTTTATGGTAGCCCAGACACAAGCCTTGTAGATTTCGAGGAAATAGTCAAAGGAGAGCCCTCTGCTAATTTACAGAAAATGAAAGACTCCTTTTATCTCCTTATCTAGAGCGGTACAGATTGTCTTCCAAGGCTCTGGGTAATTGAACGAGAGGTTGTGTGTTGAAGTCACTGTCATATGATAGGAATAAGAGGGAATTGTTTATTCAAACACAAATGTTTGTCTTACTCTCTATTTGGAATACAGTAAATTACAAAAGGTATTTGATGGGGGGCCTAAACAGCTTAGACTCTCAGGATCCGGTGCTTTGGGGAAACATCCTATTCTGGATAACTGGGTTTTCATAATCCTTAGGGTTTAACCTGTGTATTCATGAATGTTCAAAATTCTACCCTTGTTGGTGACTTCTAGAACATGTGTCATGTGGCCTTGGCATCGTAACTAGGACACGCTGAACAAAGCTGAGGCTTTCCTTCAGGATTCGAGACCCTTGGCATTTTCTCCCATGTTTTTTACTCTGCCGTGATCTAGGAATGTCTGTAAGGTCTATTGGGATATGCCACGTTTTTTGACCCAATATGCAGAATCTGCCCCAGTAGCAGTTCAGCTTTGTTTTTGTTCTTTTATTTTTTATTTTTTTAATTTTTAATTTTTTTCTTTGTCTTTTCATATCACTCTGGCCACTCTTTGTTCTCATCATTGCCTCTCTAGCATCCTGCAATGCCCCCCTCCCTTTTTGCAATTTGTACTTCTTGTCTCCTGCTTCATGTAATGTACTCCATTTGCTTAAACTTAATTTGCTAACTTTCAGTAGACTGTTAAGCAGATCATCATCACACTTCTAACAATCCTTTTTAATATATATATATATATATATATATATATTTATTTATTTATTTATTTATTTTTAGGGTGCCTGTGTGGCTCAGTGTGTTACGCCTCTGCCTTTGGCCCAGGTTGTGATCTCAGGGACCTGGGATCGAGCCCTGCTTCAGGGTCTCTACTCAGTTGGAAGCCTGCTTCCCCCTCTCTCTCTGCCTGCCTCTGCCTACTTGTGATCTCTCTCTCTCTCTCTGTCAAATAAATAAATAAAATTTAAAAAAATTAAAAAAAAACAAAACCAAGTATGCTATCTTTAAAAAAAATAAATTTGGTTAACTTATTTAAACTGGAATCCTAATTCAGTTGTCTAATGACCACTGGCTTCATGATTGATAAGGCCCCAACACCTCTGTTCCAAAACTTCTTCAAGAGTTTCACAAACACAAACTTTGACCACACCTTACTATACAAAGGCGAATTCTAAAGACAATCATAGTGTAGCTCTTTAACCATTCACAAGATCTTGCCTAAAGCAGTCAAATGAGTTTCCTGAGTTCACACAGTGAAACCTCCAGGGAGCAAGAAACATGACTTTTAATCAGTATCTATTCGTCAGATATTTCTCTTTAGTTGCCAAAGTAAAATTAGATAAAATAGTGAAGGTTAGTTCCTTATTAAACAGAACCCATTAGTGGATGTGATGGTTAATTTCACATGTCAGCTTGACTGGGTCATGAAGTGCCTGGATATTTGGCCAAACATTATTTTGGGTGTTCCTGTGAGAGTATTTCTGAATGAGATTAACATTTGAGTCAGTAGATTAAGTAAAGCAGATTGCCCTCCCTCAGTGGGTGGGCCTCATCCAATCAGTTGAAGGTCTGATTAGAGCAGAAAACCTGACTTCCCAGGAAGGGAGGATTCCTTCTGCCTGACTGCCTTTGAATTGGGATATCAACTTTTTCCTGCCTTCAGACTAGAACTGCACTGTTGGCTTTCCTGGGGCTCTAGCTTATTGACTCACTCTGTAGATCTTGGGACTTGGCAGCCTCCATAATTGTTGGGGCAGAGGGTGAGCCGATACTTTATAACAAATCTGCCTGCCAGGGTGGAGATGTCGGGGTCCTGTGATCAGCCCTACATTGGGCTCTGCTCAGTGGAGAGTCTGCTTGTCCCTCTCCCTCCTGCTTTGTCCATTCCCCTGCTTGGTCCTTCGAGCTCTATGTCTCTATCCAAAATAAATAAATAAAATCTTAAAAAAAGAAACAACCTGCTTGCCTCTCTCTCTTGCTTTGCTCTATTGTGCTTGGCAGATAATGCATCTTTTACAAATGGGAGGTTTGTAGCAACCCTGCATTAAGCAAGACTTTTGGTATCATCTTTCCAACATCATTTGCTCACTTCATGTCTCTGTGTCATATTTTAGTAATTCTCACAATATTTCAGACTTTGCCATTACTATTATTATTAAATAGGTTCCACAGTTACATTGGACCCAATGAGGGTCCAATGGAGGAAAGAGCAGGAGAGCTAGAATTAGGAGTGGAGCCTGAAGATGAAACCGATGGGCGGCAATCCATGGTGAAACCTGAAAGGAGGCACAAGAGTGGTTTCTTGAGATGGGACGTACTCCTGGTGATGATGCCATGAAGATAGCTGACATGACAGGGAAGGATGTAGAACATTCCAGAAACTGAGTTGATAAGGCAGCAGCAGGGTTTGAGATTGACTGACCCCAATTCTAGAAGAAGTTCTCTCATGGGTCCAATTCTATCAAACAGCACCCCATGCTAGAGAGAAATCTTTCAGAAAGATCCAGTGATGCTACAAATTTCATCGTTATTGTATTAAGAAACCTCCACGGCCACCCCGACCTTCAGCGACCACCAGTCAGCAGCCACCTACATGAAGGCGAGACCCAGATGATGGTTGGGGTGTTTTAGCAATCAAATATTTTTTCATTAAGGTGTGTGCATTTTTTTTAGGTAGTTCCTATTGCACACCTAATAATATAAACATAACCTTTGTATTCACTGGGAAACAAAAGAATTCATTTGAATTGCTTTCCTGTGATATTGGCTTTATTGTGGTGTTCTGGAACTAAGCCCACAATATCTCCAAGGTATACCTGTATCTCTCTCTCTCTGTCTACCCTATTGCCTCTGTTTCTCTAGAAAACCCTAATGCAGGGAACATACTCTAATGTCAAATGACTAAAAAATGTTCCTACAGACCTCTGACTTTTCCAGGAGGAAAATCCCCTTTTGAATGGCTTGGCCATGCAGAATTCATCAAGAATTATGGATTTTTATTGACAAGAGGGAAATTGAATGTCAATGTTGAAAATATTCCAGTGCTGAAATATCACATTTAGGGAAGACGGGCTTTGCTTTATAATTCTGGCTCAGTGAATGGCATGACTGAAATTAACATTTTGTAATGTAAACAATTATTTGCTGGAGACCTAAGAATGACATCCACACAAGGTAAACAATGAAACACACAAGGTAGTATGGGGGCAATCAGGTGTTAGGAGGGACAGCGCTTATTGATGGAAGTCCTGCCCCGAAGAAGGTCCTTTCTTCTTGCTGACACAAAGAGGTGGGCTTCTATACGCAGTGTGGGCTGTGGGTCCAGCTGCTTCTCTCAGACCCGCACCTTCACCCTACCCTTCCCTTCTGCACTCAAGCTCCTTCCCAGCACCAGGGCTAAACACTCTTCTTCCACCTCTCAACTCCACCTCGTCCTTGATGTGTCCTGTTTCCTTCTGTCCAATACAGGCAGGAGGGCGGAGCCCTGCCTTCTCTGGCAGCCACACTCCACCTCCCACACCATCCACCACCCAGTGTGGACTAGAAGCTGTTTTTCCATTGTAGGAGCTGACTTCATTGTTCCGGGGACTGGAACCATCTCTAAGGCAGCACTTGCCAATTTAGTTTATAGCCTTTCCTCGTTGGGGGCATGGGAAAAGCCAGGCTTACCATTGTTTTTTGTCATAAAGATGGCATTAATGACCTCCTGTCCTTGCCTGTGTGTGTGAGCTTGGCTGAAAACACAGATGTGTGACTTGCCTGTCGCACAAGGAAACAGTCTGCAAATTCACTAGTTTGGGAGCCTCGCTGTCATTTATAAAAACTGCCTGAGTGGACAGCCCTGCTTCCTGTTCTTGCAGACCAGCATGACATTTTGGCTCAACTGAGCCTCTGTCATGGGTTACCACACAAACATTGTCAGGAGTGTCATTTCCTGGCAGTGAACATTTATTCCACATCACCTCAGGATGCTCTCCCAGTGTCCTCCTGGCATCGGAACCGGTCCTTAAAAAGCAAAGGTAGAGCTAAAGTCAATCTTTCAGAGAAGATGGGCAGGAACGAAGTGTGGCTTATTGGAAAGAACGGCAAAGATGGTCCCTAGGGCAAGGCTACACTATTTTGCTAAGAGAGGAACTGGCCTCCACCCAGTCACCACCTACTGGTCCCAACCCTAATGTGTCTTCCTGTCCCTCGCCTGCCTACCACTGTGAGGTGTGGAGGATGGCAAAAGTCATCTCTACTTTTCCATAACCACTGACCAGTCTGGCCACACAGCAGTGTCTACTGGACACCACTGTAGACGCTCAGCCACCTAGCTAAACCAGCTGTATTTCTAGATTTTTCTCTACCGATGTGTTCTTGGCCACAGCCCTGACATTACAGTCCTGTTTCCTGACTACGTACATGAATTTTAAAACCACCAATCCAAGTTGAATTCCACATTCTTAGGATAGAAAGTTATACTGGTGCAAAATAAATTCTTCAGGCATACATTGGGAATCATTGACTTACTACCTTAGTAAATCAGCAAATACCCAGTTAATACTTATTTGACTTCTACTCCGTGTACATTATGGTGCTATATGCTCAGTGTGAAGGTTTAAGAGCAGCTTAGATATTGCTCAGTAAATATGTATCTTTTGAAAAGGCAATAGTTAATAACAATTGTTATTTCATATTTTTTAAATGGCAATGCCTATTCAATGATTGGAATTTTTTCAATTTTAGGAATTTAAATCCAACAAAGAGTAGCGTGAACAATTTCATTCAGATGTGGGGTTTCAGAAGGATGAAATACAATGCTAGTAATAAATGACGTGGGCTTTCCTTCTTAAAAACGACTAATTAATCTTCCATGTACAAATCCACCGAAGCAAAAACGTGGTGTAAAGCTAAACTGCTCTTTTGTCTGGTTACTGATTGGAGAGGAAGACCCCAGACCTTTGAAACAGCCCCCCCCCCCTTTTTTAATCCCAAGAAAGAAGAACTCATGAATAAACAAAGAGGCTTGGGGCTTGGATCTCTGAAGGTGGCTAGTTCAGGCACAGTGAGGACGGAGAGCGGGGAGGAGAGTACAGAGCGGCCCGAGATGCCCAGGGTCCGGAATGCCGGTCCAGACTTGGTGAGGCACCCATGGACTCCATCCTGGGTCCCCGCGATAGCCACTCTGCAAAACGCTGCGCTCCAGGCCCGCCGACTTCAGCATCTGGGGTAGCTTTTCTGGCGCCACCGGAAGCCCCACCGAGGCCCTTCCCCATCTCCCTGCAGGGCGAGCGAGGCGAAGACAACAGTCGGAATCTCTAACGTCACAGGCTGTGGCTCTCCAGTCGTGCTCCTGCCGCCACAGCGAAGTGACCTCGGGGCCTCCGTGGACTTCCCAGGCCCAGGGACCTTCCTGCGAGGGTGGGGGCTGCGGGCCGGCCCCCCGATGGCCCTGCACCCCAAGCATCCTACCCACCGCACCAGCAGGACGAAGGAAGGCACGGCGCGCGGCCGGCAGAGAAGGAGGAGCGCGCCTGGCCACCGGGGAGTCCCCGCCGCCGTTCCCGCGCCCCTGGGGAGAGGAGGGGAGGGGAGGGGGGCCTCCGTGGCCGAAGAGACCGCCCCCACCGCTTCCGGAACTGCAACGCCTCCTCCGGCCCTGGCCCCCCGCAACCCAAAAATAGCCACAGCCCGCCGGGTACTCAGTCCGAGCCCACTGGGCGGCGCCTAGCCTCCGCCTTATCGCTCGCGGCGGGACAGCTCACAGCCTGACCCCGCGCCAGTCTTTTATACATAGTCCCCCGAGCCCCGCCCCAGCAACGTCTCCTAGCAACGCCTCACCCTAGTCCTGGGCCACTTTATCGGCCTCCTCCAAGCCCTTCCTGTTCCCCTCCCCCACCCGCGGGGCGCGGCGCCGGTCCCGGCTCACGTGACTGGCCCAGGGGAGGGGCGGGGCGAGCGGAGGGTGTGGGGGCGGGGCGCAGAACGCCCCGTGACGCCATCGAGACGCGCCGGGCGAGCGGCGGCGCCTTGTCCCCAGGACCTGGAGGTCCGGGAGCTCGCTGAAATGGCGGAGGCTTCACCGCTGGTGTGGGTTTGCGGGCCGGGCTTCGGGTGCGAGGCGGTGCGGTGTGCGTCGGCCCGGTGCTCCGTACTAGATTTGATCCGCCGGCACTGCCACGATCGGGTAAGCTTCGCGCTTCCTGGAAGGAAGGGAGACAGGAAGGCGGACGGGGACAGGATTGGGTGGGGAGAGGGCGGGTCGGGGCGCGTCTCTTCCTTAGGGTTTTCAGTTTTTGAGACTGAGGGCTCCCCAGTTTTAAGGTGCTTCAAACTGCTACTGAGGACTTGCTTTGTTTTTGTTTTGGGGTGGCGGTGGTTTTGTGTCCCTACAGAAGGGGGAACAACCCCTCGGCTTACAGGCGCTCAGTCCCGCCCTCAGTGTAGACGAACAGAAACCCTTGGCATTGTTTCTTCGTGCTCAAATGAGGCAGTTGGTCCAGATGACTTTAGGGCGCATTTCTTTAGGTTTCCCTTGCATTCATCCTGGTTCGGTGATGGGTATATTGTCCACGGCACAGCCCCGTCAGCTGCAACCTAGAGGAGTATTTTCATATCCAGACCAAGGCCAGAGGATTGTTGGGCAGGGCGATGGGTTCATCTGGTCTCTGGGCGGGGCTGAGCATTCACACACGTGTCTTGTGGAGGGCGTGGGTTCTTGGGGTCTGTCGTTTAGATCTTTTCATTGATCCTCCGATGGTCACATTTGTCTGTGTATATTTTTGAAAAACTGTCACGGACATACATGTGTGGTTTACGGAATTGTCAAGAAAGCGAGCTTCTCCCAGCTGTGAGACATTAAAGCTGTTCCGTTGTCTAAATAATTTGGTGGTCTCTCCAAGTCTAATTTTAATTTTGGCCCTTGATCTAGTAGTTTGTTTTTCTTTATAACCTCACTTCATCTGTGTTTCCCTAGGCTGTTTTTTTCTGGTTGTTATTTATAGGCTTCATACATGTTAACACTGCAGTCCAAACCAAATCTTTATTTGGACGGGTTCCATGAAAAAGCAACGTGTCTTTGCAAATACTGTGGTTTTTCATCCTCTCCATTTGTTTTTCTACATACATTCCAGTCAAGTCTAAAAACCGTCAGAACTGTTTTTGATCCTCTAGGTGGGGAAATATCTTACAAAATAGATGGATTTTAGTATGTCTGAAAATAATCCTTATCTCATGACAGTTGATCCAAAAATGACTGGAAAAGTAGGATCTTAATTATGAGAGTATTAGAAAAAATAATTTTAGGGACGCCTGGGTGGCTCAGTTGGTTAGGCAGCGGCTGCCTTTGGCTCAGGTCATGATCCCGGCTTCCTGGGATCGAGTCCCATGTCAGGCTCCTTGCTCGACAGGGAGCCTGCTCCTCTCTCTGCCTCTGCTGCCACTCTGCCTGCCTGTGCACGCGCGCGCTCTTGCTCTCTCTCTCTCTCTCTGACAAGTAAATAAATAAAATCTTTAAAAAAATAATTTTAAATAGGAAGGAAGAAATATAAATGGATGATTCTGTCAGGTCCTCAAGAAGTAGGACCATAACATGTGAACAGAAGCAAGAAACTTTTTAAAGGTCATTTGAAGAGATACTGGGAGAAATTACAATAGCTCAAGTTCACATCTGTGCTT
This sequence comes from Mellivora capensis, assembly GCA_004024625.1. Classification (NCBI taxonomy): domain Eukaryota; kingdom Metazoa; phylum Chordata; class Mammalia; order Carnivora; family Mustelidae; genus Mellivora; species Mellivora capensis. Next base: position 31,570 of record PISX010018294.1, on the reverse strand, counting down.
TCTGAAACAAAATTATTCAGACACAGGATGAGGTCAGTGTTCGTGTCCACTGAAAAAGTAAAACTCTGTCATGCTTTCTTCAGGCTAGGATAACAGACACAGATAAAGCCAGCTGCAGAGTTAATAGGAAACAGTGTTTTTCCCGAGGACATGGTACAGTTGTAAAATGTCATAACGACTCCCTTGGAAGTCTGCTGCTTTCTGATTCACTAAGAAACCTTGATCTCCAAAATTATAGACTATAAGACACTTTGCTGTTTGAAATTTTATCAGTGAGAATGAAGCATCCCACTCTTGCCTTGAGACTCTGAAGTTGCTTTGATATAGAGAAAGCACTCATGATTTCCAGCCCAGGTACAGACCTTTGGATTAGGAGTTTTTGAACACAGCATTCTGTGTTTATCTTAACTCTGAGGTTTCTAAGGAAATGGGGGTCTGGATCCAATCTACTTCACAGTCTAGACCCAATGTTGCCTCCTTTATGCACAACTCTGCTTTGTTTTGAGCCTCTGAGAACACTTTCATTTAAATTTCATCTAAACTCCACCCTTGCACCACATCCTATAATAATTGTTTTTTCCTCTTGTGTGCAGCCCCCTTCACCCCCCAACCCCGTTGCAGTGAGTGAGTCAATACATTTGACCATTTGACTTCGGTGAATTACACATTTGTCTCTGGTTGCTTTAGGCTGATTGGCCTAAGATGCACAATATTTTGTGCTTAAAGTACTTTATAAAACACAGATGGTCAAAAGACCCTTAAATTGATTCTAAATTTCCTTTGCCCTTTTTTCCTACCAGTGTTGTTTTTTTTTTTTTTTAGGATTTTATTTATTTGTCAGAGAGAAGGAGCGCACAAAAGGGGGAGTGGCAGGCAGAGCAGGCAGAGGGAGAAGCAGGCTCCCCACTGAGCAAGGAGCCCCATGCAGGACTTGATTCCAGGACCCTGGGATCATGACCCGAGCCAAAGGCAGCAGCTTAACCAACTGAGCTACCCAGGTATCCCGACCTACTAGGGATTAATGATAATAATCTTAAGTAGAAGATGCAATTTTGTTGATAAGTTGTCTTTTTTAACAAGCAGTTGTGTTTGGAAATGAAGTACGATGTATATAATCCTTCTGCCTTCACATTAATGTTTTTTAAAGTTAGATATTTAGAAACACATACGCACTAGATCCAGAAAATATTAAGAGAAACTAAAGTGGCTTTTCATTCATAAACGTAAAGCAAATACAAGGTATATTGCACACCTCATTTAATCTGTACAACTGTTAAAAGTGGACAGCATTTTACAGACAAGCGTAGTCTTTCCTGTTAATCACATCACTGCATATAACCTGAGCTCCTTCGCTCCTCTGTCCTGCTAGCACAGGGTTGTGCTTCCCTGCTAGCCCATAGTGGCTTCCCCTGGGGTGGAGGACTGCTGAGAATACTGATTCCTGCAGCCCTCCGGCGTGGGGCAGAATCTGGGGGTGCCTCAGCAGCTTTGCTTATTTCCCCGTGTCACTGGATGTGTTTTCTGTACACCGTGGTGTGAAAAGGCTTGGGAAGCCGTGCCAAGTTCATCGCGCTCACCCTCCTACGTGACTCCCCAACCTCCTCTCTTTTAGTCTTTAGTACTTCTCCCATCCAGAGGCCCGTACTTAGTATTCAGTGAGAAAGTACAGCAGTCAAGAGGGACCCTCCTCATCCTCACACCAGTGCCCCTACCTCGTTGCTGTGCATTCTGCCTTCTCTTTTTCCATTACTGTGGATGAACAGTCATTATTTTACAGATGAGTTGCAGTTAGCTTCCACCTGGCCCAGTACCCTGTCTCCTCTTACCTTATTTGGCATCGGTTCTCTCTCTGCTGGTTCTGTCTCCGCTGCATTTCCCCGCATCTTCCCTTTTTCCTGGATCATTCCTACCAGTTCGCAAACTTGAGCCCACCTGCCTCTCAGCTGTCACCTCGTTTTCTCTGTTTTTTTTTTTTGTTTGTTTGTTTGTTTTTTTAAAGATTTCACTTATTTGAAAGAGAGAGAGAGATCACAAGTAGGCAGAGAGGCAGGCGGGGGGGGGGGGGGGAAGCAGGCTCCCTGCCAAGCAGAGAGCCTGATGCGGGGCTCAATCCCAGCACCCTGAAATCATGACCCAAGTCGAAGGCAGAGGCCCAAGACACTGAGCCACCCAGGCGCTCCTCTCTGGTTTTCTTTATAGAAAATATCCTTGAACAGAAAACTTCTCCTTTAGAATGCACTCCAGTCAGGCTTTTGTTCCTGTCACTCCAGCACACCAGCTCCTGTCACGGGTGCCATACCCAATGAGCTGTTTCCAGTCCTCCTCTCTCTGGGCCTGTCGGCATCTATGGGCACACTCCAGCATTCCCTCCTTGGCACACTCTGCTCAGCTGTCCGCATGTTCACCTCACTAGCCTCCCTTCCAGTTCCTCTTGCTGCTGCTGCCTCGGCGCCCTGATTTCTGTGCTGTGCAGCGGGTCTTCTGGTCGTTGTCCTGTCCGTCATGCAGGACAATTTTCAGGCCGGTGAGTACTGTCGGCCTGCTGATGTCTTCCAAATGAAAATCTCCAGCCTAGACCTCGTCCCCAGACTGTTGACTTGTGTCCCCACTGGGTTCCTCAGCATCTCTATGTGGCTCTTAGTCCTTTCAAACCAGTACGTCCAAAATGAGACTGGTGCTCTCCCCCAGATGTGCTTTTCACTATTAACAGATGGCAGCTCTGTTTCCTGTTAGTCAAGCCAAATGTTTGGACTCCTTTCTCATTGCTCTGTGGCTCTCACTGCCCGCCTCCAGAGCCTTAGGGGGAACTCCCCCCCCCCCCCGGTTTCTCATCCCCTGCTGCCACTACTGGGGAGACAAATGGCCTTCATTGCTCACGTAGCTGTGTCACTGATGTCTCTGCTTCTCCAGTCTTATTTCCAGTTTCACAGCTGGAGTGATCCTTTTGGACTATAACTCCTCTCTCAATCTGTTCGAAGCCCTGCAGTGGCTTTATTCAGAGCAAAACCTGACATTTTTACAGGGGCTTTTACGGCCTTCCCCTTCCCCTCTGGCAGACGTCTTCCAGCCTCGCTGGCCGTGCCGCTGTTCCACACATACTCTGGGCTTATTCCTGCTGCCCGCCTTTGCCTCCGGAATGCTCTGCCCCCAGATTGCCACTGGCTTGTTCTCTTCCTTTCCTTCATTCTCTGCTAAAATGGTACTTGACCAGAGAGGCTTTTCTTGACTGTGTGTTAGATAGATGACCGGTGTGGCCATCCATGCGCGCTGTCCCCTTTAGCCTGCTTATTGCCAGGGTGGTCGTATAGCATCCATTTGTTCGTTCTCTGACTTTCCCCGCTGGAACATAAGCTCTATGAGGTAGGATTCACTACAGTATCCCAACACTTGAAAGTACCTGGCAGATGGAAGGGACTTGATTAATACTTGTTGAAGGAACAGACAGGTCCCACTGAAGTGGCCATGGGATGTGGTCCAGAATGAACGTTCATTGTGTTCATTCTTCGGGAAGATACCAGTCATGCATTTTTCCTTCCTGTTGGTTATATTTTCTCTTCCACTTCGGGAAGATACCAGTCGTGCATTTTTCCTTCCTGTTGGTTATATTTTCTCTTCATCACTTGCTCTGAGAAGTCTTGAAATCTACAGAGTGGGTTTGGGGGTACTTGGACTTCTGCTGTAACTTGGAGACATGCGCAGAAAAGACCAGCTGGCCCTCTGCCTGTTCTCACTTGTGTAGGTGTAGGCCAGTAGACCATGCTGGCATCTCCTTCCCTCTCCCTGCTTGTCCTTATCTACACTTTTCAGAACGTGTATTGTCACTTTTGAACCCGTGCAACTTGATATTACCTGTCTAAAAAAAAAGTCAAGAGAAAAAGGGCCTTGCAGAGTTACTGGGTCCGAGCCCCGTGTAGTTTTCCACCTTGACTCTGATTTCCTATCTGAGAATAGAGCGGTTCTTTCTTTCACCCAAAAGACAAGTTCTTGTACATATTGTGATGAGGTATTAGGAAAAAGTCATACCCTGAATAAATCCTAGGAAGTGACTTTTTTCCTTTGGATTTTCAACTCAACAAATACTAATGGAACGCATGCTATGTGCTTATAACCTGAGTAATAAAAACAAAACGGGCTAGGCCCTTTCCTGCAGGAAACTTGTGTTGTCTCATTTTAAAACCCCAAACTTGTCTCTAGGGTGTCCCAGAGGAATGCTTCTTTGTGAAGTGCGATGGATCCCTCGTGGACGCCAGTGATGGAGTGAGGCATGGTGCTCTGTATAGTCTGGAACCCAGGCTCCGTGGTGGAAAAGGAGGTAGGATGCACCTGTTGGCTGCTTCCGTGTGTCACAACTGCAGTTTCTAGCCTGGGGCAGGCCCCTGGTGTGTGCCAGTTTTGTTTTGCCTTCTGAAATCCTTTATTCAGTGTCCTAGTTTTGAGTATTTTCTCCTTTTTTTTTTTTTTAAAGGATTTATTTATTTATTTATTTGACAGACAGAGATCACAAGTAGGCAAGAGAGGCAGGCAAGGAGAGAGAGGAGGAAGCAGGCTCTCCGCAGAGCAGAGAGCCCGATATGGGACTCGATCCCAGGAACCTGGGATCATGACCCGAGCTGAAAGCAGAGGCCCTAACCCACCGAGCCACCCAGGCGCCCGAGTATTTTCTCTTTTATTATTTTGAGGAATATATTGTCTGATTATAATTTCTACCCTTACCAGCAGGATAGCTCTTAGGCAATTAGATTCCAAAACTTTGAGGGAGATTGGATAAAGAGAGACAATCATTATTCTGTCCAATTTGCTGAAGAGAGAGTGTTAAAACAGTTAAATCTCCTTCTGCTATTTATTATTTATTTGACAGAGAGAGAGTGAGAGAGGGAACACAAGCAGGGGGAGTGGCAGAGGGAGAAGCAGACTCCCTGCTGAGCAGGGAGCCCAATGCCAGGCTCCATCCCAGGACCCTGAGATTGTGACCTGAGCCGAAGGCAGATGCTTAACGACTGAGTCATCCAGGCGCCCACTACTGCTTTTTAGCAAGATTTTGTCTGGTCGTTATAGTTCTGAGGGAGGACTAAAGTCAGCCTGTGGAATATAGCCGTTTACAGATGGGGTAGATTTGGGTCTTTGTATGAACACATCTAAGAATAGAGAAGAGAAACTAAAAGGAAAAACGGAATATGGGCAGTTCTGGGTATTTTTCCCAATGCGCTGGCATGTCATCCCAAAGCTTTCTCAAAATCCGCAGTGATTTGGTTTGGTTTTCAGAGAGCTGGCTGGCATCTCATATTATAATCATCCTGCTGTTTGAAATCTTGTCAATAGGAAGTTTATCATATCAGCCGGGGGCACCTTAAAATTTTCCTTTGAAACTCACTGCAAAATCTCACCATAAAAATTTTTAAGTTATTAATCTGGGAATCTTGGGATCTGTGGCTCTGGGTAAAGCCCTCTAAAATATCCCAGTGGGGGGTGCCTGTGGGGCTCAGTCAGATAAGCGTCTGTCTTTGTCTCAGGTCATGATCCCAGGATTCTGGGATCGAGCCCTGTGTTGGGCTCCCTGCCCAGTGCGGAGTCTGTTCTTCCCTCCCTCTCTGCCCTCCCACCCCCCATTCGTGCTATCTCTCAAAAAAATAAAATCTTGAAAAAAATCCCAGTGCAGATACAGTATTTCAGAAATACAAGAGGGAGGGCGAAAGGCATGAGGTTGAATTAGGTTTATCAATATTTTTATCTTTGATGCCTGGGAAGAATCTTGATGTCCTTTTCTTTAAAAAAAAAAAAAAGAGAGAGCGCACGCAGTTTTTGTTTTGTTTTTAAAGAATGTATTTATTTTAGAGAGAGTGCAAGCACAGGGAAGGGCAGAGGGAGAAAGAGATGAGTTGGATGCTTAACCGACTGAGCTACCCAGGTGCCCCAAAGAGATCAATTAGTGCCCCAAAGAGATTAATCTTTGGTTATAATAGCATTTTCACAGATTTGGCATTTATCCGTCCTGGAACTCTTTTTAACCTGCTTTTTCCAAACATATTTGCCCAGGGTTTGGATCTATGCTCCGAGCACTTGGCGCTCAGATTGAGAAGACAACCAATCGAGAAGCTTGCCGGGACCTCAGCGGGAGGAGGCTACGGGATGTCAATCATGAGAAAGCGTAAGCGGTCCGCTGTGCAACGCGTGTTCCTGCCACTGATGGTTGTCCACATGCCACGTGTATCCAGCTGTGGCATTGAAGCATGAGCGCTCTCACTGGTTGTTCTCGGCCTTAGCTCTTTCTGTTGTTTAGTAACTCCCGTTGCGTTTTAGGGGGTCCCTCCCAGTGTGCTGGTGGTGAGCCTGGCCTGTCTTTCTGAGGGAGGATCACAGCAGGCCAGGGACCGTGCGCATTTGGCCGGGGGGTGGGGGCTCTTCACAGATCAGCAGGCATGGGTGTGATCCGGCCGGTCGGCCCCATCTCTTCTTACGCCCATCCTAGCATGGCCGAGTGGGTGCGACAGCAGGCGGAGCGGGAGGCCGAGAAGGAGCAAAAGCGCCTGGAGCGGCTGCAGCGGAAGCTGGCGGAGCCCAGGCACTGCTTCGCCAGCCCCGCGTACCAGCAGCAGTGCCATGAGATGGCAGAGCGCCTGGAGGACTCCGTACTCAAAGGTGAGTGAGGGGAGTCTGCCTGTCCCTCTCCCTCGGCTCCCTCACACACGTGCGCACGCTCTCTAGAATAAGTAGAGTCTTTCAAAGTAAAAATAGAATAAACCGTATGCCTTATACTCTAGAAACAAAAAAGAGCACACACACAGTATGTGAGGTACTTGGCTCCTGAGTTGTGGGGGCGCCAGGCCCCAGGTGAGAACACTGGTACTCGGTGGGCACGCCACGTCCTCAGCGAGTGTTTAGACTTCGACGTACTTGCTTCTAGTTTTAGGCCCGTTTTTTTTTTTTTTAATGAGAATGAGTAACTTTTATTATTGTTTTTTAGCTCCCAAAGTATAATGTTAGGGCTCTTGTGCGTTCAGCTGAATAAGAAGGAATCTTCTCAATCAGAAGGTTATGACATCACACTGTACAAGCAGCGAGTGGCAGGGGATGGAGACATTCTGGCCCAGGGGGCCAGGGACGCCCCCATCAGTCTCAGAGCTGCAGACTTGCCGTTGCTCTTTTCCAGACCTGGTTCCAGAGCCAGAATGCTCAGTCCTTAAATCTGTGTAAACTTGAGTCGTATCTCATTTGAGCCGTGTTAAATTTTGGAATGTTAGCAGATTTAAAAACTTGAGGTTTAGGTTGCAATGCGGCTGCTTTTGTTGTCCGTGCTGTTTATCATGTCTTCAGTTATACCCGCTTCTGAGAGCATAACTGAGTTGGGGCCGTTTCGGTTAGGTATGCAGGCTGCCTCCAGCAAGATGGTCTCAGCTGAGATTGGTGAGAGTCGGAAAAGACCCAAGCCGGTGAAAACAGACCGAGGAGCCAGTGCAGGGAAAAGGAAGTGCTTCTGGTAAGTGTGCTTTGTTTTCAGCCCAGTGTGGCTGGACAGCTTTTCCTCTTGCCTTTCTGCTGTAAACCCTCTTTAAAGTAAGGTTTGCTGGGAGCTTGGAGCTTTCCAGAGTGCCTCAGTTCCCAGGGGTCCGCACAGTCACACCGCACATGCTCCTCGTGGTTTCTGCCTTGCGGGCTGGAAATGGGAGCTAAAGGACGGGTTTTCCTTAGTGAAAGATCACATAGGAATCACTTTATACTTGAATGACTATTTGATGCTGAAAGAGTTAACTTTCAGAAATTCTAGGTGGAAGCCCCAGCTGTACTTTCCAGATTGTTCTGTTTTCTCTGTGGTTTTTCACCGTTGTTTCTGAGGTCTGCAGCCAGGTCTGCACTTGTAGCTGACGAACACAAGCGCGCCTTGTCTTGTCCATCCTGATGATGGTGCTGCCTCCCTTTCCACTCGGTACTCTCGGCACAAGCTCACTTCTCCTGGGCCAGGTTCTAGGAAGTGAGGTCCAGACGCATCTTGCTTCCATGTTGGTCTCCGCTTTGGGGGCAGAAAGAGAATTATTAATTAAAGATCATGTAACTGTGTGAGTCCAGCATAAAATCTTGGGTGTTCTTTGTGAAATAGGAATTAAGTGTTCTTGTGAATGAAGATAGTGGGATTGTGTGGGGAAGTGGTAGGGGGGTTGAATCAGGTTTTTTAAGGTGTAGTTTTGTTTTTTTGTTTTTAAGATTTTATTTATTTATTTGACAGAGATCACAACTAGGTAGAGCAGCAGGCAGAGAGAGAGGGGGGAGCAGGCTCCCTGCTGAGCAGAGAGCCTGATTCAGGGCTCGATCCCAGGACCCTGAGATCATGACCTGAGCTGAAAGCAGAGGCTTAACCACTGAGCCACCCAGGCGCCCCTGAGGTGCATTTTATATGCACTAAAATTCATCCTTTTTCATTGACTATGTCTGTGGGTTTTGAGAAATACAGTCAGTTAACCAAGATACAGAATGTTTTCATATCCCCAAAGATTGCCCATGTGCCCCTTTGTGGTTAATTCCTGTTCCCCTACCCCGTCCCAGGCAAGTGCTGATGCTGGTGTGGTGTTTTTTCCAACGGTTCTGTCTTTTCCAGAATGTCCTGCAGCCCTCTGTGTCTGGAGTCTCCGGTGTCATGTGTATCAGTGGTTCGTTTCCTTTTGTTGCCACGTATTGTTGCATCTCTCCGTTCTGTTGATAGTTTGGGGAGTTTCCGGTTTGGGGATTATGAATAAAACATAGGCTTTTCTTTTAACTCTGTTATTTTATCTACATTTCTAATCATTTGAGATTTGTACAAGATAGGGAAAAAAGCTTTAGGCAAAATCAATTTTGTTTTAAAAGATTGACATCTGTAGGGACACTTGGGTGGCTTAGTCGGTGAAGCATCTGCCTTCGGCTCAGGTCATGACCGCAGGGTCCTGCGATTGAGTTCTTCATCGGGCTCCCTGCTCAGCAGGGTGTCTGCTTCTCCCTCTGCCTCTCCCCCTGCTTGTGTACTCCCTCAAATAAATAAAATCTGGAAAGAAAAAAAAAAAGATTCACAGCTTTAAAGAGGATTCCCTCTTGGATCTTTGGGATGGTTTGGTTCCAGGTTCATTGAATTTTTTCTTCTTTGTTTATACCTCTGAAGATCTTTCTCTGAAACTTAGCTACTATCCATCTCAAGCGAGCATATACTTTGATCCTGACAGACACTGTTCCCTGGACACACGGTAACTCTGTCTGGCAGAGAAGCCGAGAACAGTGTTAAACCTTTCCACTGCTCCCGGCAGGTTGGGCATGGAAGGACTGGAGACGGCGGAGGAGTCCAGCTCGGAGACCTCGGATGATGACCAGGAGGAAGGTCCTAGTACTTCAGGCATAAGCTTGCATGCTGCAGACAACGGCCTCGATGGTGCGGAGCCAGCAGCCAGGTCTCCCCACCGCCATCCAGGGATGGGCATGGCCAGCGCAGCCTTTCGGTCCCCGCAGCCACTGCCAGCCCCAGGGACAGGCTCAGCGCACGCTGTCTCCCCAGCTGTGTGTGCCAAATCGGGACAGATGTCTGTTGAGGGGTGTGAGGACAGGACAGTAGCCACAGAAACAGAGGAAAGCCAGGAGGAGGAGGGGGGCGCAGAGGGCAAAGAGCCCACAGAAGAGGAGGCCACAGAGGCTGGACTGACCCAGGAGCCGGAGCTGGAGCCGGAGGAGGCGGCTAATGGGGCCAGAGCCGCCGAGGCCACACCTGGAGAGACCGGCGGAAGCGTGCCCACTGCCGGACTGGAGGGGGGCCCATCAGGAAGCACAGTAAGTAGTTTGGGGGTCCATGTCCAGAGCCAGGGAAGCTTGATGGCCACAGTTCCTCAGGAGGTCCTTACCATGAAAATGAGCTTTTCCCCATCAGCTGCTGAGTGGGAAGGTTTGTTTCCCAACCAGAAGTACAGATGAGGGTGAACCTCACCGCAGCCTCCCAAAAAAGTCTGTAGGTTTTTCTTTTAAACTCTGGAATGTGTATCATTTTGCCACTAGGTGGCGTCCTTGGTTCCATATTTTATGAGTTTTAAGCATGTTGATCACATTTTAATATCTGCATTGGGGTAGATGTCCAGTATGAGCGCTGAACAGGTGTGATTTACCTGCGGAGCAGGGAGTCCAACATGGCACTTGATCCTAGGACCCCAGGATTGTCACCTAAGCTGAAGGCAGATGCTTAACCCCCAGGTGCCCCTCATGATTGGGAGGAGTCTGTTTTGAATATTTTCCTTTTTCCCCCTCAGGATACTGGTCAGCAAACTCTCGATTTGCTGGCCTTTGGCTCCGCGGCAGAGCTAGAGGCGCTGGGTTTGGACAGGCTCAAGTGTGAGCTTATGGCCCTGGGACTGAAATGCGGGGGCACCCTGCAGGAACGCGCAGCTCGGCTCTTCTCTGTCAGGGGCCTGGCGAGGGACCAGATCGACCCAGCTCTGTTCGCCAAACCTTCGAAGGGGAAGAAGAAATGAATTTCATCGGAGCTGGTTTCCTGTTTCTTCATAGTCTGGCGTTTGTAACCTGCAGAATGTTGACTCCTGGCCATTATTCCCGTCGATATTAAAGCTGACTTTTTAATAACCCAGTTCTGATCATCCTCTTTTTTCATTATTGTATTTATAGAATTAATGTGTGACATCATCTGGGCCTGCAGTGTTCTTTGTGAGATTTATTTATTTGTTTATTTTGTCAGAGAGGGAGAGAGAGCAAGCGAGCACAGGCAGACAGAGTGGCAGGCAGAGGCAGAGGCAGAGGGAGAAGCAGGCTCCCTGCCGAGCAAGGAGCCGGATGTGGGACTCGATCCCAGGATGCTGGGATTATGACCTGAGCCGAAGGCAGCCGCTTAACCAACTGAGCCACCCAGGCATCCCTGTGAGATGGTTTTTTATAAAGATTTAGTTTAATAAATATAGAATTAATCAGATTTTTTATTTCATCTTGTGTTATTCAGGTAAGTTATGCAGTTGACCCTTGAACATCACAGGTCAGGAAAGCACGGCTCTACTTATATGTGGATTTTTTTTCAATCAATACAGTACAGTACGTTCAATACATCTCTCATGATTTTTTTCCTCATGATTTTAATAACATTTTCCATAGCTTCATTGTAAGAATACAATATATAATCCATACAACATACAGAACACGTGATATTCCTAGAAGTCCCTCCTTACTCTTTTAACATCTGTGGGAGCTGTGGTAGTAGCTGCTTTTTCATCCTGGGGCTGGTGGTTTTGCTTTTCCTTTCCCTAGTCAGTCTCACAAGGGTTTGTCGGTTTTGTTGATCTGATTTTCAAAAACCAGCTTCTGGCTTTGTTAATTTTTCTCAACTTTTTCCAGTTTTGTTGATTTCTGCTCTTTATCATTAGCTTCCTTCTACTTAGTGTGGATTCATTTCGCTCTTTTTTCCCCTGTAGCTTAAGGGAAGCCATAGGTCATGATTTTAGACTTCTTTCTAGTAGAAGTATTTGAAGTTACATGTTTTTCTTGAAGTACTACTTGAGCTGCATTTCAGAATTTTTAATAAGTTGTATTTTCATTATCATTCAGTTGTAAATATTTCCTAATTTCCTTGTGAATTTTTTGACCCATGGGTTGATTATCTAGAAGCATATGACCTAATTAGCAGGTGTCTGTTTTGCTCCCTAAATATCTCATAGTTACGGATTGGCACTTTAATTCCATCAAGGTTAGAGAATATGATTTCAGTCTTTTTAGTTTTATCAAGACTTCTCATACAGGGGCGCCTGGGTGGCTCAGTGGGTTAAAGCCTCTGCCTTCGGCTCAGGTCATGATCTCAGGGTCCTGGGATCGAGCCCCACTCTGGGCTCTGCTGGAAGCCTGCCTCCTCCCCCTCTCTGCCTGTCTCTCTGCCTACTTGTGATCTCTGTCAAATAAATAAAATCTTTAAAAAAAAAGACTCTTCATATACCCAGTATGTGTCATATGTGTATGGTCCGTCTTGATGAAGGTTCCACATTCACTTGAAAAGAATACATACTCTGAAATGAGTGAATTTGTTCTCTAATACCAGTTAGGTTACGTAATTAATGCTATTGACACATCATCTGTGTCTTCAGACTTTTTGTGTCTATGAGGTATTGCGAGGTGTTAAAATCTTCTGTTATGATTGTGCAATTGTCTGTTTCTAATTCTGCTTCATATTCTGAGGGCCTGTTATTCAGTTATGTTACATCCTCCTAATGAGCTGACCATTTTATTGTTAGGAAATTCCTCTCTTTATCTCTGCTAATACCTTTTGTGTCCAATTCTGTTGTATCTGATGTGAGCTTCTCCAGCCTTCTAATGCGTTCTGTGTGCCTAATACCCCACTTTCTGCCTCTCTCGGTCTTTCTACTTAAAGTGAGTGGGATTCCTATACACAGCGTATAACTTGGGTCTTAATTCTTCTCTCTGTTCTGACAGACTCCACCTTTTAATTCACGTTCATTCACATAAGCTGTGATTACTGTAGAGTCAGGTTTTACGTTTATCATTGTATTGTTTATCTGTTTGGATTAGTTTGTTTTAGAACTACATTTTAATTGATTGGCTTTTTAGCTATCCTGTGTATACTTTATCCAGTTTTTTAGTGTACGCTTTAGGAGTTATGATATCCATAAAATTCACATAGAATGTAGAAATCTTACAACTGTATATGTCCGTTTACCATCCCTGTCATTGATGGTCTGATTTTTATATATGTATAAAACTATAGTCCTTATAAGCCCTATAACATTTTGCAATTTCTACTTTATCATATGTATTTTATTTAATTTTAAAAAAATAATATTTGTGAGAAGGAGAGGGAGCAGGTGCACAAGCGGGGAGCAGCAGGCAGAGCAGAGGGAGAAGCAGACTCCCTGCTGAGCAAAGAGACTGATGCAGGATTCCATCCCAGGAATCTGGGATCATGACCTGAGCCAAAGGCAGACACTGACCGAGCTGGCCGAGAATCCCAAACATATTTTTGAGAAATTAAGAGAAAGAAGCCTGGACGGCTTCGTTAGCTGGGCGTCTGACTCTTGGTTTCTACTCAGGTTGTGATCTCAGGGTGGTGAGATTGAGCCCTGAGTCAGGGCTCAATTCAGCAGGGAGTCTGCTTGGGATTCTCTCTCTGGCCCTCCCCCACAATAAATAAATAAATCTTAAAGAGAAAGGAATAGGTGAAATTAATTTTGATTAATAAAATTAACATTTATAACCATATATTAAAAGTCTCATTTCAACATGTAATCAATACAAGACAATAAGTTCACATTCTGGGGGTTTTTTGTTTTTTGTGCCAAGTCTTTGCAATCCGGTGTGTGTTTTACACTCACAAGACTTCTCAGTCTAGACCAGCCACCTCTTGTGCTGAATTGGACTTTGGGGCGCTAGTGCGTGGGTCAGGAAGTCATCATGGGGAGCTCTCAATCCAAACCAGCACACACACAGCCTCGAAGGGACCTATCACGAAGACACTCGACCCCCAGAGCTCAGCACTGATCTGTCCCTATACCCGCAATGTTCTTTCTTCACCTGCCCCCAGGGATGGCTCACTTCTCACCTCCATTTAAAACAGCAACTACTGGGATGCCTGGGTGGCTCAGTTGGTTAAGCGGCTGCCTTCGGCTCAGGTCATGATCCCAGTGTCCTGGGATCGAGTCCCACATCGGGCTCCTTGCTCGGCAGGGAGCCTGCTTCTCCCTCTGCCTCTGCCTGCCACTCTGTCTGCCTGTGCTTGCTCGCTCTCTCTCTGACAAATAAATAAATTAAAAAAAAAAAACAAACAGCAACTACTGGGCGCCTGGGTGTCTCAGTCGGTGAAGTGTCTGCCTTTGGCTCAGGTCACAATCCCGGGATTCCGGGATCGAGTCCTGCATCAGGCTCCTTGGTCTGAGAGGAGCCGGCTTCTCCCTCTGCCTCTGCAGCTCCCCCTGCTTGTGCTCTCTCTCTGTCAAATAAAATCTTAAAAAAATAAAACAGGAACTACCCTTTCTCCATACACATCTTTCTTTCCTGCCTGTTCTTTTTTGTAGTGCCAATTTTTATGCTAGTTACTTATTAAATATCCCTCTCCCCACCTCCCGTAGGGAATAATTCCATCATGGCAGAGATTTTTTTTTTTTTAAGATTTTATTCATTTGACAGAGAGAGGGAACACAAGCAGGGGGAATGGGAGAGGGAGAAGCAGGCTCCCCGCTGAGCAGGGAGCCCAATGCAGGGATCGATCCCAGGACCCTGGGATCACAACCTGAGCTGAAGGCAGATGCTTAACGACTGAGCCACCCAGGCGCCCATGGCAGAGATTTCTGTCTGTTTTGTTTACGCCTCGAACGTAGAAGGTGCTCAGCACTTATGTATTGAGTGAGTGAGTGAATGTACTACTTTACTAATATGATGTATTTGGTAAGACGATAAACAGAATTCTGAACATATTCCACACTCATCAGTGGATCATAGGGCGTATCCCGTGGGGTGTTTGACACCTTTGCTTGTAGACATGGGGCGCCTTTGAAGGTTGTGGAGGAAAATGATTGGAAGCGAATAGTTTACTAGCATCAAATCTGAGGGCAGCTGAAGTGCTGGCTGGAATGGCAGTCCTATAGACAGGGCTCTGTTTCTATATAAAATTCTAGAGAATTCAAAGCTATCTATAGTGATAGAAGAGAGCACAGATCATTGGTTGCGTAAAGATGGTGTGGAATCTAGGGGACTGGGAAGACAAGAAGATTATATAAAAGCAATCATTGAGAATGTAATATTCCTGGAAGGTGTCTAGCTCTTTTTACTTACTATAATTAGATTCATATGTATTGTTGCATATAATTTTTTTTATTCTGCTACATAGTATTTTGTTGTCTTTTTACACTACAGTGTGTCTATCCATTCACCTGTTAATGGATATTTGAATTGTTTCCAGTTTGGCTATTAGAAATAATACTGCTTTGGGGAAAGAACAAAAAAAAGGAAAAAAAAAGTTGTGTTTTCCACCACAGCCCGCCCTCAGCAACACCACAGATCTCAGTGAAGAAGGCAGGCTCCCCCTGTTGCCAGCAGAGGGAGCTGGGTGCTAACAAACACCGGTGGAAGACGGGGCGGGGGAGGGCAGGGAGTGGGGAGTGGGCCACGGAGGGTCCCTAAGACCCACCACCCCGCACACAGAGTAAGTGGCCGCAGCTGGCCTAGATCTGACCGGACTCTTTGATGCTTGTGTTTTGTTCCTGCTTGCCTGCTGCCAATGGGAACACATCGGTCCCAGGCTGGCAGAGTGTCCCGCAAATCGCTGCCTCTCTACACAGTTCTTTCCTAGTCCTTTGCTCTTGTGTGCCACTGGAGGAATCCCAGCATCTTTGTATATTCAACAACTCCTTAATTTTTGTGTTCTAAAACATATCTTTTGGGGGGTATAGCTGTGTTTTGTGCAGTTCTGAAATAGGTATTTCTGCCTGACCCCCTCTTTGTCGGGAGGAAGGTCCACCCTGATGCGATGTTCCAGCTCGTTACTCCTGCCCGGGTGGCCCCAGGTCACCCTGTCCCCTTCGTGTGCTTAGTGCTTGCTGTTAACCCAAGCAAATGTCAGGACCTTGATTTGAAAAGCAAATGTATTTGAATAAAATATCTTTGCTATCTCTTTGTGTATCAGAGTTCACGTAAGATGCTATTTATACGGGCGCCTGGATGGCTCAGTGGGTTAAAGCCTCTGCCTTCGGCTCAGGTCATGATCTCAGGGTCCAGGGATCAAGCCCCGCATCGGGCTCTCTGCTCAGCAGGTAGCCTGCTTCCCCCCCACCCCCTTCTCTGCCTGCCTCTCTGCCTACTTGTGATCTCTGTCTGTCAAATAAATAAATAAAATCTTTTTAAAAATGCTATTTATACAAATAGGGCTTATCAATAAAAACAATGTTGAAAGCACCTAGCATGATTCTTTATATCCTTATTTTGGAAACATGATTTTTGGGAAAATAGCCCTAAACTGAGTCAAGTGGGAAGGCGAGGTAGAAGATGATGCCGAGATAGAAGAATGAAATAATGTAACTTGTTAAGAGAGGCCAGGTGTAAACATTGTAGAGAAAGCAAAATCATGATGTAAAAACAAAGATGATACCTCGGGCAGAATGACTGTGAGGCTGTACAGGTTACTGTTTCCCCAGATTATCCCTGGGGATATGAAACGGACTATTTCCCCTCTTCCCAATAGCCGATACTTCCTAAATAATCTATGATCGGCCTCCTCGGGTAATAATGACCCATGTTAAGGCTCCTGGATGGGAATGTGTTACTGAGGTTTGGTTCTGTTTTCAACAGGTGCCCGTGAGCACCTGCCCCGTGCTCTGCTCTACACAGCTGTGGGGGGGTGACCTTCTCCCTGATGGGGCTCAAAGCTGGTAGGAAAAGCAGGTGTCCCAGTGCGGCTAAGGTAGTTTCAGACATGAAAGGTCATGGGGGGGAGGGTGCGTGGGATGCAGGAGGAATGACTCGGTTCCTCTGGCAGAGTGAGGCAGGGTCATTGGGGAGGTGACCTGGGCCCTGGGTCTTTTTTTTATTTTAAAGATTGTATTTATTTATTTATTTGAGACAGAGAGAGCACAAACGAGGGGAGGAGCAGAGGTGGAGGAGGGAGAAGCAGACTCCCCGCTGAATGGGGAGCCCGATGCAGGGCTTGATCCCAGGACAACAGGATCATGACTTGAGCTAAAGGCAGATGCTTCACCGACTGAGCCCCCCAGGCGCCCCCGGGCCCTGGGTCTTTAAAGATACTTTCCTGCCCCTGACAAAACATGGCTCTGAAGTGAGGGGTTCTTAAGAAGTAGCCCACATGCCAACCATGACCCCCTGTCCTCTGGGAGTGCCCAGGGCTGCGGGGGGAGGCTTAGCTTCTGCCCTCTGCCCCCAGTGGACACCCCCCACCCCTTGCCAGTCCTCCTAGATAAGCAAACACTGTGCAAACCCCTTCTTGAATTTGCTGCTCACAAAACCCTTCAGAGTAGACATGGAGTCCACCCCCAAGTTAGAGACAGAGCCCTGAGGCTTCCAGATGCAAAAGACCCTGCCCCAGGCACACCGCTCAGAGAGGCCAGAGCTGGGGTTGAAGCCAAGGACCTCGAGCTGGGAGCTTGTGCTCTTCCAGCACCTTCGGCCCTCCTTGCCTGCCGACCCTCCCCAAGCCCAGCCTGGGAAGCTGGCTTCTCCCTCTGCAGATTACCCCCAGAGCACCACTGGGAGGAGGCCAGGGCCAGCCCCCGCCCCAGAGGAGAAGGTGCCAGAAAGGCCTCTTAGAATCTCTCCATCACCCTCTGCCTCTGTTGGGCCCCTCACTGAGGCTGGAGAATTCTCCCCTTTGCTGTCAGATGGCTTAGCGTCTCCCTCTTTGCGCAGGTGGGGAGCGGACATTCACGGCTTATTCAACCTCTGTGAATCCCATGTCCCTTACTTATAAAATAGGGACCCCAGTTCCTGCCTCCTAAGGTGGTCTCAGGGGTTCAACGAGGCAAGTTGTCCCCTCCCGGGGACTAGATTTATGACCTTGTGCTGTCAGACCAGAGCCTGGGAGTGGGGAGCAGGTAGGGCTGGCTGACCAGACCCCACTGGAATGAGAGCCACTGTGGATACGGGTTTGACGCTGGGCTGCGAGACAAGTAGTGGCCTCACACGTGGGCTTGTAAGTCTTCTTGTTGAAAAAAATGACACCGTTTTGAAGACAACAGTATTAAAGGTAATTCTGACAATTCGAACATCAAAGGGCACGCTGGCACCGTCTGCTTTGGAACGCATTCTGTTTCCTTTCCTGTATTCTGTCATTGTTACTGGTCAGTAGGTCAGAAACATATCGACCTTCCCCTCTGCATCCTCCTAACGCGCCTTTGGCTAGGCCCTCAGTGACCTGGTGGGCCCACCGCCCACCCCACCGATGCTGCCTGCGTGGACAGGCCGCTGAGCGCCGCGGACTCGGAAGGGCCCTCTGCCTCCTCTCTTGGGCCAGTTACTGCTGTCCATCCTCCACTCAGCAGATGGAATTATCTTTTAAAATTAGTTTTCTTGGGGCACAGGTGGCTTGGTGGGGTAAGTGTCGGACTCTTGATCTCAGCTCAGGTCTTGATCTTAGGGTTGTAAGTTCAAGACTCGCGCTGGGCTCCATGCTGGGCGTGAGCCGACTTAAAATTCTCTCCTTCCTCCACCTCACCCCCTTCTCTAAAAAAATAAATTTAAAAAATTAGTTTTCTTTTATTGTGGTAAAATACGCACAACATAACATTGACTCTTTTGACCATTTGAATGTACAGTTCTTGGGTGTCAAGTGTGTTCACGCTGCGGCTCAACCATCACCCCCGTCGCCCTCCAGAACTCTCTCACCCTCCCAAACTGAAACTCTGTCCCCATGAAATGAGGACCCCCTCTGTGCAGGCCGCTGACACCAGCCCTGACAATCTGCTTTCTACCTCTGGATCTAAGGCCCCGAGGGACCTCCTATCAGTGGAGTCGCACTGCGTTCATCCTTCAGTGACTGGCTCATTTCCCAGAGTGTGAAGTCCTCAAGGGTCGTCCATGGGGTCGCAGGGGGACAGCCTTTCTTTTTTAAGGCTGAAGAATATTCCATTGTGCGTATATAGGACATCCTGTGAATGCATGAGAATTATCTTTTAAAATGCGAATCCGATCATGTCCCTTTTCTTGCTTAGCCCTCCCAGTGGCTTCCCGGGCCTCTGAGTCACGAGCCTTCCCATGGCCCTGGACCCTCTCCGGCCCCTGGCCCTCACCCTCACCCCGGTCTGCAGCCCTGCAGGCTGTTTCCTGACCACACACACACACACACACACACACACTCGGTGTCCTTCCTGGGCCCCACGGGGTGGCTCCCTGGCCTGGACCTGCCCTCCCCACCCCCTCATGCTACTCCTCGTTTCCCAAGACCTCAGACATGCCCCTTGGGGGAGGCCTTCCCAGTCACTCTCTCTTTCATGACCTGTTTACTTCCTTCCCGTTATCTGGCTTCTCTGCCGCCTTGTTTATCGTCTGTCTCCTCCCCTGGAATGGCCCAGGCAAGGGCCCCGGGCTGTGTCTGGGTCACGGCTGTGGCTGCGGGGCTCACGGGGGGATGCGCTGATAGGAGCCTGGCTGCAGTGGGAGCTGCAGGCGATCTGGGGGAACCGGCCTGCTGTGACTTGTTGTCACCTGCAAGCTCATTTATAGCCGTACAGGCAGGCGGCGGGTGGCCTGGGGAGGGGCTGCCCTAGCTGGTCAGAGTCCCGGCTTGCTCTCCTCGCTCAGCCCGAAGGAGGTGACCCTGCAGTGGCCTCATCTTCCCCCTTTGTTCCGGTTTTGTGCAGGTGTAGGAGACAGAGAAACTAAGAACGCTGCTGCAGGAAGATCGAGCTTTAGACAGAAAAATAACAAATCTTTTCACGGCTCACCGCAGGAAACAAGAAACCAAGGGCAACATAATAACATTATTTGAAGAATCTCCCCCAAAGTTCCATCCACCTGCATCCACAAGTTTGTTCTGGGGGGAAATCGATCCAATAAACACAAAAAAAGGGAATTTATTTTCAAATTACACGTATCTGTAGAAAAATGTAAAAATAGTTAGGGACATAGTTAGGGAAAGATGAAGGGGCCCGAAAGGGGTCCCCCGGTTCACAGAACAGGGGAACAGTGACACACCTCCCTGCTCTCCACGGTGACTTACAATAAACGTGTTACCGAGTGTGATAGATACCGAGAACAGTGACCACGTCGTAAGGTACAACATGAAGTTTCTACACGCAAGTGGTGGGACCTGTCCCCGGACCGAGCCTCAGAACAGGGCCAGCGTCTAAAGCCCCTTTCTGCAAGCCTCTGGGCAGCGCCTCCCATGGGGAAGCACGACCCGGGCTTCCACTACGGACCACGTGAGCTTGGACGTGGACTCAGCCTACCTTTCTGGGCAGTTGTCACTCGCTCACATTTGTTGCTCGGCAGCATTCTGTCCATCACACAACGGATGACAGATGGGCGTTTGGATGGTTCCTAGGAGTGCGGTTGTGAACATTCTAGCACGTAGTTTTGACAGACCGCACAACTGCGAGTCCGAGGATGTGTGTCTGTGCAGCTTTAGGAGATGGAGGGAGAAATGCTGACCTGGGGTACTTTCTATCCCTCCTAACAGTGGGATCATAGCGGGACTACGCTGTGTCAGCTTGCGTTCCCGGATGCCTGGTGAGGGTGAGCCTCGTTTCCTGTTTGTTGGCCACTTGGACACCCTCTCTGCGGCTGGTCCTTTGCCAAATATGTGAGTTGTAACTTCTGCTATCTGGCTTGAATTTTTACTCATAACGGTGGCTTTTGGGCAAAAGTCTCAAATTTAATATAGGCTAATTTATCAAATTTCTTCCTTCATGGTTAACTCTTTTAGTTTATTGTTTAATTAAAATATCTCTGATAGGTAAACATCCCTGAGTTTAATGTAGTTGAATTGAGCAATCTGGTTTGTTGTTGTTGTTGTTGTTGTTGTTTAATTTTAAGCAAGGAGCCCAATGTGGGCCTCGATCCCAGGATCCTGGGATCATGACCTGAGCCGAAGGCAGCTGCCCAACGACCGAGCCACCCAGGCACCCCATCAGTCTGGTTTTTTTAATGATCGTTCTGTCATAGCTCTCATCTCCCTACTTCATTACGATTTTGTGCAGCTGTAGGAGACAGAGAAACTAAAAACTTTGAGCTAGTTTTAGATAGTGTCTTACATGTCTAAGAAATCTTGCCCTATCCTATGTTTGGCAAGACATGGACACTTGTTCTCTCCTGAAAACTTTGATAGGTTTGCTTTATATATTTAGGTCCATACTCCACCAGAAACTGATTTGTGTGTATGATGTGAGGTAGGGGTCCAATTTAATTTTTTTTGCATACGGATACTTAATATAGTCAGTATTATTTGTTGAAAAGGCTCTTCTTTCTCTATTGCAATGCTCTTCTACCTTTGTTGTAAATTGAGTGTTTGCACCCCCATGGGGTCTGTTTCTGACTCTCTTGTTCTATTGGTGTATTTATCTATTGCTACAAATATCATACTGTCTTACTTGCACTAAAGACTTTGAAGACAAGTTGCCACTATAGCTATAAGTGGGGGTATTTCCTCTTGATATTTTCTCCAATTGATGTCTACAGTTATCCCTTTACAACACGACAGTCTGGAGGAAATGAAACAATACATATGAAAGATAATCAAAATCATAAGGAAGGACAGCTTAAAACAACACCGAGAAGTCATTTTATGGCTCTTGGCTCCCAAGAAAGCTAGCTTTGAAGATTCCATGTTGAGGATTCTGGGAAACACGTACACATATTTCATTGCCGGAGACTTAGAAAATGTGAACATGCCACTGGAGTGCAATTAAGCCAACAGAGTAATGAAGATGCTAGAAAATGCTAGTAGAAAATCTTTAATTTTACTCCCCCTCTCAAGAAAGGAGGTCAAAAGAGAAAAAAAGCACATACACAGAGATGTTTATAATAGTGCTTCCAGTAGTAAAAACTGGAAACACCTTTGGTGTGGCTCCAACAGTAAATCACATAGCTATCAGAGCGGTTACTATAGTAAACGTGCAAGACAGGGACGAGTAATTCCACTGCATTGAAAGCATAATCTGTCAAACTCAGAGGTAGATTGTCTACTAAGATTTGGTGTGTACATGGATACAAATTGTCAGGGCATAAAAAGAAGGATGAGTAAATTCCTTATAGTGCAATTGCTGGGGACACCTGGGTAGATTAGTAGTTAATTGTCTGCCTTCGGTGCAGTTCATGGTCGCGGGTCCTGGGATTGAGTCCTGCATCAGGCTCCCTGCTCGGTAGGAAGCCTGCTTCTCCCTCTCCCACTCCTCCTGCTTGTGTTCCCTGTCTCGTTGTGTCTCTGTCAAATAAATAAAATCTTAAAAAAAAAAAAAAAAGCTTTCAGGAATTCTGGGAAATACAGAAAGGTATAAAGATGACATTAGAATTCACCCAGGTTTCTGTAACCCAGGAATAATCACCGTTAACCCAGCGGTAAATTTCCTTTTTTCTTATTCTGTGTATTTTGACTGGAATCATACATTATAAACAATTCTGTGCATTTCTTTTTAAACCGATGCTGCATAGTGTGAGTGCTCCTCATGCCATTTAAAATTCTTTTTTTAAAAAAAGATTTTATTTTGGGACGCCTGGGTGGCTCAGTTGGTTAAGCAGTTGCCTTCGGCTCAGGTCATGATCCCAGGGTCCTGGGATCGAGTCCCACATCGGGCTCCTTGCTCAGCAGGGAGTCTGCTTCTCCCTCTGCCTCTGCCTGCTACTCTGTCTGCCTGTGCTCTCTCTGACAAATAAATAAATAAAATCTTAAAAAAAAAAGATTTTATTTTAAAATAATCTCTGCACCCAACATGGGGGTCGAACTCACGACCCCAAGATTGAGAGTCTCACACTCCACCAACTAAGCTGGCTAGACACCCCATTTAAAATTCTTTTAAACATGATTTTTAGTGACTAATAATTTGTTTTGTGTGTATACCATCCTTTGGTCTTTCCCTTGTTGGGCATTTGTACTTTCTCAATTTTTTTGTAATTATAGAAATGCTGTATAGAATCTTGGTAGACAACTTTTATCTGAATCTCAAAATGTCTTCCTGGGACAGACTTACAAAAGTGGAGCAAGGCTGGGAATATTTTTTAAGTCTTTTTAAGTTCTTTAGTTCTTCTTCTTCTTCTTTTTTTATTGAAGTCTAGTTGGCACACGATGTCATATTCATTCTAGGTGATTCGATGGCTCCATCTTACTCCCCGCCCACCACAGGTGGCTGTCAAGGCTATGAATATTAATATTAATATTTTTAAGGTCTTTGATCTATATTACTGACTTGTCACGGGGGTCTCCACTAACGAGGTGCCTGTGGGATGCTTCCTTCTCGCTGACCAGGGCTATGCTCCACGCATGGGTCCTGGCTGAGGGTCCTAGCATCCAACAGCCTCCAGGATCCTTTCTTTTCCTTTGTTAAAAGCACTTACACAGGGCTTTCCTGTTCTTTCTAAGTGCCTTTAAAAAAATTTTTATTTATTTATTTATTTATTTGAGAGAGAGAGGAGTGAGAACAAGCAGAGGGAGGAAAAGAAGGAGAAGCAGACTCTCCCCTGAGCAGGGAGCCAGATACAGAGCTTGATCCCAGGACCCTGAGGTCATGAGATTGTGACCTGAGCCAAAGGCTGACGCTTAATGGACTGAGCCCCACAGGCTCCCCTCCTATGCGCTTTATAAGTACTAAATGATTTAACAACCCTACAAAGAAGGCCTGGTCCTTCTCCTTGTTCCACAGATGAGGAAGATGGCTCAGGGACAAGCCCAAGGCCACAGGATGCGTGGGCCTGACTAGAGTGCGTAGCTGCCGGGCAGCAGATGCAGGGGCCACAGGGTGGGGCAGGGGTATCTCTGCTCTGGGAAGAAGCCAGACCCTCTGGCCTGGGTCTCAGGCATACAGTTCCTGACTCATCACTTTCTTTCTTATTTCTTTGGGTATCCTGAGCTTTGAGCTGTTGCCACGCCTGGTCATGTGAACTGAGGCCCGCAGGCAGCCTGGTGGGTGTCCTTTGGGATGGCAGGGAGGCCCCTGGCTTTGTAGTCAAGGGTGTGGCACCAACGGCCGCCAGTGTCTCGAGGGGCTCAGAGCTTGGAGTCAGTGTGGCGGGCCTATGCCTAGCCCAGAGGCTCAAGGGGATGGCAGTCAGCACAGAGGGTCCCCCACCCCAAGAGAAGGAAGATCTGACACGGGCTGCTCTCAGGAAACTCATAAGAATCCACATTACCGGAGGCATTGGCTGGGCCGGCCCCAGTCACCGCCTGGGTCCGGGGCTGAGCTCCCTCAGGGCGGGTCCTGTCTTTGTGTCTCCAGCCCTGTCCCATTTGCATCTGCTGATTGATGGGTGCTCAGGGACTCTGGATGGGGTTCACCGGCCACCCAGGAGGGCCCCGCTGCTGGGATTAGGAGCTTGCTTACCCACGAGATGAAGGTGCAGCCTGGTCAGGCAGGGGCCCTGGGTTCAAATCCCAGTGGGGTCCCTCTCGGTCAGGCTGCATGAGCTCGGATCGGATTTAGTTTCTGCACTGTGGCCTCAGTTTCCCTTCTGAATGCCTACACTGTGTTGAGGTTGGAAAGAGAGATGTGTCAGCAAGAACTTGGCCTGAATAGATAGACACCACAGGTGCTAAGCCTTGGGGTGTGGGCAGGGAGACACAGGGCCCCTGTCTGCACCCCATCTTGCTCCTTCTGAAGACAGGGGACACCATTTGGGGTTCCTGGATTGACTGACCTCCCCTCTTCATGAAGGGGCTCTGCGCTTTGACAGTGCTTCGGCCGCCACCCCAAGGCCAGAAGCTGGCATGCAAAGGCCACTGGGGGTCTGCCTGGAGAAGTCTCAGAGCCAACCCCCGTCCCTGGAGAAATTTTGGCAGACCCCACCCACCCCGCGCTGTCTCTCCTGGGGTGGCTTTGGGCCCTGGCTCCCCAGCCCAGACATCTCCAGCGTCCCTGCCCCTGGTCATACCTGGTGACACAGCAAGACCCCGTGGGCAGCTCCAGGGGCAAGACCCGGAGGTCTGAGTGTTCTGTGTTCATTTGCAAAAGCGGCAGAACTAAATTACCCCAGGCTTACTAAGAACTGGAGAGGAGGGTGGAGGGCAGAGTGAGGGAATGGAGTCAAGTCCTCTCGGGTAGTGGCAGGGCATCCATGATCTTGTCTAAGTCAAAGGAAGGAGACCCCCATGCGCAGTGTGCGTCTGAAGTGGGGTTCGTCTGGGGAAGGACCCAGCGGGGAGACGGGCGCTTGCAGCTACAGACTCCTCTTCCCTGTGGGGTTCTGTACCCCAGACACATCCTTGAAAACACATGGAGCAGGTGTCACGTGTGCACGCATGCGCACACACACAACCCTCTTTAGGAAACTCACCAGCTCCCACCAGGAGCCTCTCAGAGGACCCAGACCAAGAGGCGGCGGCCAGATGCTCCCAGGACAGTCGAGCGCCGCATGGCATAGGAAGCCAGAAGTGTCTGCAGGAGGTGTGGGGGCTGTGTGGCGGCGGCCCGAGGGTCACACCCCCTAATGAACGCTGAACGCGCAGGAAGCCCCAGCGGGCTGGCCAGGAGCTTCGCACCCCAGGGGACAGCAAAAGCTTGTTTCCTTTCCCAGATAGCTGCTGCACTCTTGATAAACTTGATAAACTGCTGGGGAAAGGGGCTGCCCCAGCGGGACAGAGCTAATCCTCGGATCCCCCAGTGACCGCCTGCTCATTATTATGTATTGTGTTTACTCAGCCCACCTTTCTAGTCACCCTTCAGAAGGTGCAAATCCTTCCTGCCCCTTATCAGCCCCGCTCTGGAGATTAGAGCCCCAACACCACCATCTCCCAGGGCTCCTCCCTGGGCTGGGGGGGTTGGGCTGCATCCACGCCGAGGGACTCAGGACCTGCGGCCTAGAAACTGGAACTGCATGGAGAAGACTTCCCATCTAAAACAAGGTGACCCCACAGAAAGGCCAAGGCGATGACCTGGGGGCAGGACAACTACGGTAGAGAGGGAGGTCAGGCGTGGGCCGGTGAGAACAGGAGAACATGCCCCCCATCCCAGTGCGATTGCACACCTGCGCTTGTGCAGGTTGAGGTCCTGGAAATGTACCCACAAGACAGCTGGGGGCAGGGGGCAGTGTGGGACAAAATTGTCCCTGTCCGTCCGTCCACCAAGGGTATGTTTTCAACCTCGAAGTTGTGTATGTTCCTAGTTATGAGTAACCTATTCTGGACTAAGATCTCAAGTCTCTAATTTCCCCCCTTTGGGTTTTTTGTTTTTTGTTTTTTGTTTTTTTCTTAGCAAAAAAGAAATCCAACCATGCATTCTTGCTTCCCTTCCTCCCCTCCCCCACACCCAGCATACACTGTTGGAGCACGGGCTGTTTGTGAGTCCCAACAAGAGAGTGTCTGTCCCTTGCTGGGCTTGCTACTCTGATGGGCACCTGTCTCCTCCATGCCAAGACTGGAGGGTCATCCTGCTGTTCCCACAAGGGATCAAGGGCATCCAGAGAACAGAGGGACGCACTGGGCGGGGAGAGTTGGGAGTGATGAGTTCATCAGGGGAGGATTTTCACGGAGGAAGGGAAATTTATGCCAGACTTGCCAGATGAGAATGTCGCAAAGGTAAAGAAGAGGAAAGAGCGGGCCCATGTTGTGTGAGAGGTCAGTGTGTGGCTCCAAGGGCGGCTGGTGGTGGGAGGGACGTGGGCTGGGGAAGCCAGGTGGGGCCTCGGGAGAGCCTCTGGGGTGGGGGGCTGAGGAGGGGGAGCCCGTGTCTGTGACACAGAAGTGACACGTTAGGGGTCACCCAGGCAGAAGGTCAGGGTTCATTCACACCAGACTCTGCTCCTCTTTCGGGGCTCCCGAAAGTGAAAATATTCACCAAATGACACCAAAGAGTGTTCTGCAGGACAGGCTGGTGGGGGGGAAGTACCAGAAGTTTATTTTTATTTACTTTTTAGATTTATTTCTTTGAGGAGGGGAGGTGCAGAGAGAGAAAAAGAGAGGATCTCCAGCAGGCCCCACGCTGAGCGTGGAGCCTGACGTGGGGCCCAT
Source organism: Mellivora capensis (assembly GCA_004024625.1). Lineage (NCBI taxonomy): Eukaryota > Metazoa > Chordata > Mammalia > Carnivora > Mustelidae > Mellivora > Mellivora capensis. The sequence continues at coordinate 4,968 of PISX010018294.1, read as the reverse complement.
GCCTTGAGCTTGAGATCATGACCTGAGCTGAAACCAAGAGCCAGCTGCTCAACGGACCAAGCCACGCAGGTGCCCTGAAGTAACAGGGGTTTAGAGGGAACTATTGACCTACATGATGCTAACTTCAGATGTTAAATATGAAACCTCACCTGCATATTGTGATTATGTTTGGAAATTTTAGAGAGAGAAAAAAAAAACTTTCCGTTCATCTGTTCTTACTCTCAGATGCTCTGGGAGAGCCCAGAAAAGACCTCAGGAAAAAATTCTTTTTCTTTTTCTTTTCTTTTCTTCTGAATTTTCCTTTCTCTTTTCTTTTTCTTTCTTCCTTTCTTTCTTTCTTTCTTTCTTTCTTTCTTTCTTTCTTTCTTTCTTTCTTTCTTTCTTTCTTTCTTTCTTTTCCTGGGCCCCTTCTTTCCTCCCTGAGGTAATCAGGAAGCTGAGGAATCATCTGGAACATGCCAGATCACCATCACCTTCATGGCAGGACAGGTGTTTGTCCCTCACAGGCCTTCCCCTGCTTGGGTCAGATTCTGGACTGTGTGCCCAGCGAGGCCCATGCAGGAGGGCATGCATTAGATGGGTTCCTGGGTGGTTCCAGGCAGAAGCCATTGCATCCAGGGATAGTCTCACAGAACAAACCTGGCCTGGGAGAAGGCCAGAATCGTGGGAGAGCTGCATGGAGCCCCATGCCCATGCAGAGAGGGAGCCCACTCTCAAAGCCCAGCCAGCTTGCATGTCCAACACAGCCATGTTGTGCAGAGCGATGGAACTGGGCCATTGCACGATTCAAGGAATCCAGGAATCCTGCACCGAGAGGACCCAGTGAGCTGGAAGGCTGGGCTCTCTCCGGGCCCCCTAGTCGGAGGAGACTTTTGTTCAACTGTCCTGGGTCTTAACGCGTACGCACGTGAGCTCAGTGTACAGCCGACCCTTGAACAACGTGGGGGTTGGGGCACCGTCGAAAATCTGCGTAGGACTTTCGACTCCCCCAAAACCTCACTACTTGACCAGAAGCCCCACCGATCACCTAACCAGTTGATTAACACATAGTTTGTTCTACGTGTTATATGTTGTATTCCTACAACGAAGTAAGCTAGAAAAAAGAAAATGGCATTAAGAACAGCATAAGGAAGGGGTGCCTGGGTGGCTCTGTCCGTGGAACATCTGACTCTTGATTTCTGCTCAGGTCATGGTCTTTGGTTCATGGGATCAAGCCCATGGGCTCTGCGCTCAGTGGGGAGTCAGCTTCTCCGTCTCTGCCTGCCCCCCGCTTGTGCTCTCTCTAAATAAATAAATAAATAAATAAATCTTTAAAAAAAAAAAGATCATAAGGAAGAGAAAATACACAGCCAGAATCTTAATAAATAAATCTTAAAAAAAAAAAAAAAGATTGTAAGGAAGGGAAATTACAGCCCAGGACTATATCTATTGGAAAAAAAAAAATCTGTGTGTAATTGGACGCGTGCAGTTCAGATCAAAGGTACTCGCCTTCTTGTATGGCAAGACCATTAATGCTCCCGGCATCCCAACATATCTCTGAGAGAGAAAAGTCTTTACCTGAAGCTACTAGAACACTGTATGTTAATTACCCTGGAATTGGAACCAAACCAAACCTCACCTCATTTTACCATGCCCTAGTTTAAAGAAAAAAGTCTTTGCAAAACTCTAAAACTCCCAGCAATACAGGTTGGTAAAGGGTATGGGTATCTTCCGCCTTACAAAGCCTGGGGGGGAAGAGGACAGATTTAGACAGCCTTAGAAGTAGGCTTCCTTCCTACAGGTCAGAAGAGGCGATTTTGCTGTTATCCTGCTTTTGGAGCCCACCCTGAGCCCACAGACTCAAGACCAGACCCCCCCACCCCACCCCAACCACAGTCCCTGCGGGCCTGCCCTTCCTCCCACTAGCTAATGAGCCCCTGGTACAAAGCGTCTCAATCCACATTCGTGTTTTTCTTCTGGCCACTAGCTAATTGCCCAATTATTTTATTTCCCCAGCAAAACTTCAGTCGGCCTAGAATCCACATTCAGGACTAACAGCCTGTGTCCAGGGAGTCAGGGGATTTGTCCTCTGTCTGTCTGCTTCTCCTCCATGGTCCCAGCTCGTCTGGGCTTGGGGGGTGGGGGTGCGCCCTGCCCACTTCAGAGGTCGGCCAGGACCGTGCCCTGGAACGCGCTTCGGGGTGTGGAAGGAGTCCTGGCCTAGGAATCGAAGGCCTGGCTTTCTGCTGGCAGCCATTGGAAACTGGGAGCTGGGGCAAGGAGTTGCCTCTCTGAGCCTCAGTTTTCTTGGCTTTAGAAATGGGTGGGGTGGGGGGGCAGATTGGCCTGGGCAGGCACTGCGGCCCTCAGCTTTCTGAGTCAACAGAGTAGCCGGGAGCAGGAGCAGGGGGCCTCTTGGCTGGACAAACCCTCTGGGGTGCCAAATGCTGCCAGGCTCTCCTGGGGGAGGCCCCCAGGATCTAGAGGCATTCTGGGGGGGCCCCTGAGCACTAGGTTCCAGAATCCCATTCCTCAGTCAGAAATGCTGGGTGTTGACTGGTAGTTCTAGTCCCCACTGGGACCAAAGCTATAGACTCATCTCTGTGCTTGGAGACCCACCCCGGGGCCCAGGGACAGGCCTGGGGGAGGAAGAGAACACAACAGAGTACAGTCTTTCTCATTTACTTTCTTCTTGGAAAAATGAAGTTTCAGTATAACTGGTTGGCAATCCCAGGTGTAAAAGGGGCTCGGGCCACTGAGGATTCCCAGGGGTTCTCAGCCCAGAGGTGTCTCCTGGGCGGGGGAAGAACCTTGTGTCCCCATGCCCACTCGGCCTGGGAGCAGCAGCACTGGGGGCCTGACCTCTCCCAGCCCTGGGACAGCCGGTCCCTGTTGAAACCAACACGGGGGGCCACAGGGTCCCATTGTGAACTTCTAGGCCCAGGGGCTCCTGGGGCCTAGATGTTGGGGGCCCAGGGAGGGGTCCCTGGCCTGCGAGAGGCAGCCTGGGTGTTACTTCCTTGGCACCGTTGGCCCATGATAAGCCACAGGGCTTCCTCTCTGCAAGTGGCGAGGGTGGTGGACCGCTGCATATTTATGGAACAGCAACTCAGGATGGCTGCCAGGGACTAAGGGCCATGGGTCCTGGGTTGCCTGCGAATGCGACACTTCTGCACCTTTTGGCTTGATTTAAGGCCCAAATGTTTGCAGCAAGGAAGTCCCCGCTAATCACTTGCAGAGAAAAGCCACACCTTGGCTCCCAGCAGAGGCTGTGCGGCCCAGACAGAGCAGGCGGCAGAGGCTGCGCCGCCCAGAGAGAGCAGGTGGCCCATGGGGCCTCGGGGTGCCGGGGGGTTCAGGCTGCAGGAGAGCTGCAGTGAGCTCTCCGATGGGTTCTCTGTGCTGCGCCTTCCCTGAGTGGTGTTCTAACTTTGCCTCTGAAAGGTGCTTGAGGACACCTGCCTCCTCTCCTGTTGAGAACACCTGCTCAGGGTCTGGGACATGGGGAGCACTTAAAGAATGATCGTTCTAGTCGTGGCCATTTTTAGAACAGCCACTGATAATAAGGGGGGGCAACCCTTATTGTGCCCTTACTGTATACCAGGCTCTGGGATGCATGTTCTCCGTGTGCTAGTGTGTGTGCTCTCCAGATTAGCCCTGCGAAGGAGACCCGATTATGATTGCCCCTCCTTCAGCTGGGGAAACTGAGTCACGAAGGCCTTGAGGAAATTGCTAGAAGGTCCGACAGCCAGCAAGGTGCACAGGCCCCATATGTGCCCTCAGCCAGTCTAAACCCTGTGTATCGGAGGCCCCGGGAGGCTCCCAAGCCCAGGTGCTCAGTACCTAAGGCTTTGGACAACACAGGACTCTGGGCAACTATGGCATCACTTTCCAGGTCTTGGTCCCTTGACCCAGTCCCCATGAGTGCCAGTGTGAGCCCACGGCCAGACTCAGGCCATGGTGTGCTCCCAGAGCGACTGGCACAGCTGACGGGCCTCAGCTGTGGGACTGCGAAGACACTTGCATAGTTGCCCTTCCTGGGACCTCCAGAGAGCCAGGCCTGATGGCAGTGGCTTCCTTAGTCACAGACAGGACTCGGTCTTCGGAGTGCCTGTGGAGAGGAGCAGGAGGGGTCCCACAAGGACGGAGAGTAGGGGAAGATGGGTCAGGGGGGCTTCTGTGGGTACATGCTGGATGGGGCCTGGCCCAGAGCAGGCAAGAATGGAGAGTCCTCTCCTTCCTTCCTGACCAACACACCGAGACCCAGACTGGCCTCCAGGAAAGGGATTTCAACAGACACCTGATAGGATTCTCGCTGATACAGGATAGGCCCACTTTTTCATAGGCTGGGAACAGGGTTGCGCCAGGGAAATTTAAGAGGCACTAAAGTCACTCCTGAGTTGCCCAGACAGCCATGGCCAGAGGCCCCAGGCTGGTGTGGCATCCAGACACGCCTCTGTGCGCGTTCTCCACGACCCCCTCCTCCAGGCTCCTGGACCTGTCTGGCTGCTCAGCAACCAGGGGGTCCAAGGGGTGTGGCCTCCCTCCCTCCGGGCTCAGCCCCAGGCTGCCTATAAAGCCAGTCCGACCCTGAGCCCAGCCAGCCAGGTCCCTCCTCAAGCCTCTGTCCGCTCCACCGCCGCTCCTCCTCCCCGAGCGCCGCCCCATGAGGTCGCTGTGGCTGTGCTGGGCGCTGTGGGCCCTGCCCCTGCCGGGCCCCGGGGCCGCCCTGAGTGGGGAGCACATCCTCAGCACCCTGCTGCGGCAGCTGCAGCTCCGAGAGGCGCCCGTCCTGGACGCAGGCGACGTGGAGGAGCTGGTCACCCCCGCGCACGTGATGGCCCAGTACGTGGCCCTGTTGCAGCGCAGCCACCGGGTCCGCTCTCGAGGGAAGAGGTTCAGCCAGAGGTTCCGAGGTGAGGATCCCCTGCCGCCGCGCCGCGGTCCTGGCTGGGGGCGGGCCCGGGCGAAGATGGGAGGAGCCTGTTC
>PISX010018293.1:0-40476 GCA_004024625.1 Mellivora capensis | reverse complement strand
CACGACCAGCAAATACCAGTTAGAAGTTCTGGTTCACAGAAGAGAAAGCACCAACGGAAAAGGAGTGAACACTAACTGAGCATTTAATAGGTCCTAGGCACTATGCAAACTGCTTTATTTAGGGCATCTGCTTCTCTCTCAATGTGAAGGGACAAATGTAAGGGGAGAACAAATAATAGTTAAGAGCTTTCAACAAAAACCCATATATATATATATATATATATATATATTCATTGTATACATATATATTCATATGTATATTCATTGAATATATATATATATTCATTGTTACTACCTGCTGTAGACTTTCCCCTTCTACAAGTCCAGGATAAGATATAGTATAAATAAAAGAAAGCAGGAACAAAACATGGTTTTCCTTTACCTCCCACTGCAAAATCTACCTTTGGAACCCTGTACCCACTGAGAAGCCCTCTGCCGGCTTCCCTACTTCTGTGAAATGAAGCACGACAAACATTTTCATTCTGTGTTGTCCTTTGGATTGGATCAGAAAGCATCATGTTTTGTGCTCTCTCAGTGCCATGTTGAGGAAGAGAAGACACATGTGTGATGATGCCCACGCGTACTACCTCAGCTGCACTGCACACTCACACCAAGTTCACACGCCTTATGTAATTTTATTCTGTGAGAATGTGATTATTGACCTTGGGGCCATTGTTTAAGCACTCCACTCTGAGTTTCCTTGCTGCAATACAAGACTTTCTGTAACATGTATTATACGGGCTTATTGAAAATCTTAAATTACAGAAACACATTAACCATTGAGCACATGGTAAATACTAAAGAAAATAAGCTATTTTCCCCAGCTCGGGCAATAGTACCTAAATGGTGGAATCTAGGAAAGAGGCTCAGTGATGGTCACAGCTTCCCAAGATTGTTTGTTTGTTTACCTCTCCCATCAAGTTCCCATTCCATACTAGCTGAGAAATGTCTGAATTGCTGACAGTGTACAATTTAGGCCTGAGGAACATCCCTCATTATGCACACAGTCAATTCTGTAGGCAAACATACAACACTTTTGAAAATGTTTCAATAATAGAGCTGAAGCTTAGATTATATTTTTCACACTAAGCTATCATATTAAATATTTGTTTAACATAATATTTAATCATATGATATAATAAAACAATAGAATAATTAAATAAACTTTAAAAATATAATTCTCTGGGCCACTAAATATGCCTCCATCAGTTTCTAGGAATAAACATATAGAAAAAGATACCATGGTCTGGGGCATGCCTGCTTCTTGAGATGTCTTTCCTTCCCCCAGAAAATTAAATGTTTTGTTTTAATCAGATATTGCTACAAATGGCCAGGTTGCTATATGTCAGGGAAGGCAAATCTCAGGTCTCATCTTGCATGCCAATGATGATCAATTAGCAATGATGTCTGCCCCTCAGATGGCCCTGTGATGATATGAGATGTGTCTGCAACGCACACAGAAAGTAAGAGATCTACAAGTTATATATTTGCTCTCCTGCTTTTTTTCCAAATATATTCTCTGTACACAGAAGTTATAGGTGAGGAGCACCTCGGTGGCTCACGTGGTTAATCGCCTGCCTTTGGCTCAGGTCATGATCTCAGAGTCCTGGGATCCAGCCCTGCATTGGGCTCCCTGCTCAGCAGGAAGCCTGCTTCTTCCTCTCCCTCTGTCTCTCACCTTCACAGGTTATCTCTCAGTTTCTCTCTCTTTCTCTTATACATAAAAAATCTTAAAAAAAAAGTTTTAGGTTCTGGAAATGGACTTGATGACAGATCAATCCATGTATTAGAAATTTGTGAATAAGGAACAAAAGGGGGGGAATTTTCAGATTTTTTAAAAACTAGATATTTCAATACTCAGTGAAAGGAGAAGCATTAAATCTTATTCTCATTAAAAATGGGAAACCAGGGGACGTCTGGGTGGCTCAGTTGGTTAAGCGGCTGCCTTCGGCTCAGGTCATGATCCCAGAGTCCTAGGATTGAGTCCCACTTTGGGCTCCTTGCTCGGCAGGGAGCCTGCTTCTCCCTCTGCCTCTGCCTGCCACTCTGTCTGCCTGTGCTCACGCGCTCTCTCTCCCTCTCTCTCTGACAAATTAAAAAAAAAAAAAAAATGGGAAACCAGGGCACCTGGGTGGCTCAGTGGGTTAAAGCCTCTGCCTTAGGCTCAGGTCATGATCCCAGGGTCCTGGGATCGAGCCCCACGTTGGGCTGTCTGCTCAGCAGGGAGCCTGCTTCCTCCTCTCTCTCTTCCTGCTTCTCTGCCTACTTGTGATCTCTGTCTGTCAAATAAATAAATTAAATCTTTTAAAAAAATGGGAAACCAAAGTTTCCCATTTTAAATAGATAGTTAAGAAATTTTTATAAGTGGAACAGAAGGGAAATGTTTTACACATCTCAAGAGACATCTTTCTTTTTTTGAGCACCTTATTTCAAGTGGTTAGTAGTTTGAGTGGATTTTACACTGGTGACTTCAACATTCAAGGTGATAAAGGAGCAAATTGAACCAGAGTAGGAGAGTTGGTGACAATAGACAAACCAAGGGTCAGCAGAATCTTATGTGTTATTCTGTTGCCTTTCATACATGTGAGTGAATGCTCATTTTTCTCATTTATTAAGTGAACTTAACCAGGCTTACATGATTTAAGGTTGGAGGGAACCTTATACAGGTCTTGTCACCCAGGAACTTTTTTTTTTTTCCTCACAGATGATTACCAAACAACAAGAGAGAGAATAACAGTAAAATATTATGTTATTACACATAGTATTTTCTTGATAATAAGTTTATTATTATCACTACATAGAAAGATTGGTGATCCATGTCACATGAGCATTCTTTGTGCTGAAAACAAAAATAGCATGGACTCTATTTCTTTTATTTTTAAAAAAATTTTTTAAAGATTTTAATTATTTATTTGACAGAGAGATCACAAATAGGCAGAGAGGCAGGCAGAGAGAGAGGGGGAAGCAGGCTCCCCACTGAGCAAAGAGCCTGATGTGGGGCTCGATCCCAGGACCCAGAGATCATGACTTGAACTGAAAGCAGAGGCTTAACCCACTGAGCCACCCAGGCACCCCTACTCTATTTCTTTTAATGAGACTGATCTATTCAATTTGTAAAAAGCAACAGAAAGCACATATTTTATAGACTTCTCTGTAATAATATTAATAAGTATTTTGCTAGTACAAATAAAATAGTTTTATTATACCAAATCCTCCTATGTAAAATTATTTCTAATTTAACTGTGATTTTGCCTTAATTTTGGATCTAGGTATTCTGTTATATGATTTAATGCTTGTCCTTTTCACTGGGTATTGAAATATCTAGTTTTAAAAATTTGAACCTTCTCCCCCCTTTTTGTTCCTTATTCATAAATTTCTAATACACGGATTGATCTGTCATCAAGTCCATTTCCAGAAGCTTACACCTGAGATGACAGCCTCTAGGGAGTTTTGGTATGTAGATATCTACATAGTCCATTGTGATGGTTAATTTTTCTGCCTTTCTTAATCCCATCAATTTTTTTTTTTTACTCAAACATTATTCAGGGTGTTCCTGTGAGGATGTATTTGGACACGATTAACATTTAATTCAATGGACTTTGAATAAAACAGATTGTTCACCATGATTGGGTGGGCATTATGCAATCAGTTGAAGGCCTGAATAGAAGAAAGACCATCCACCTCTGAGCAGGAGAAAATTCTACATCAGACTATGGACTTGAACGAGAATATTGGCTCTGCTGGTTCTCCAGCCCGGCTGATGCCCACCCTGCAGATTTTGTGCTTGTCAGCCTCCATAATCACAGGAGCCAATTCCTTATAATAAATAAAGATATATACATATTTACATATATATATATATATATATGTATATATGCATGCGTGTATGTGTGTGTATATATACACACACATATATCCTCTTCATTGTGTTTCTATGGAGAGCCCTAAAACACCAATCAAACTCAGCCTATACATTGAAGAGATTTAATAGCCACATTTTATGATAATTGACCAGTGTTGTCACCTATGAATTTCAGTTGGTTAAAATTCTCAAATCAAGTCTAGCCCCTTTGGAAGGGCGCCTAGATAGCTCAGTCAGTTAAGTGTCCGACTCTCAGTTTCAGCTCAGGTCATGATCTCATGGGTCGTGGGATCAAGCCCAGCTTTGCTTCAGTCTCCATGCTCAGCAGGGAGTCTGCATGAGATGATTCTTCTCTCCCTCAGCCTCTGATGCTTCCCCAACTTGTGCATGTGTGCTCACTCTCTCTCTCTGTCTCTCCCAAATTAAATAAATAAAACCTTAAAAGGAAAGAAAAAGAAAAATGCCTGATGTATAATATATAAGAACTCTCACTGTCCATTTGTTGTGATTGTTAGTACCGTTGCTCCTTTCCTTCATCTCACCACACTGTCTAGGAAGCCAGTGGCATTTATACCCCTTTTCTGTGGCTTGTCCACTGAGTCCAGAAATTTTGCACTGCTGGTATCTGTCCAACACTGTCCATTGTGTTACCAGTTCTACCATCCTGGTTTGGCCTTTTCTGGCCTCTGGTAGTTGTCACCTTACTTTCCACCATGCCTCAAGTTTCTCCTTCACCAAGCAAACACACATATCACTACTGGATTAATGCTTGTTCTTGAAGCACAACTTGAATATATGCACATCTCATGATTAGGGAAGTGATCACATTATCTCAGAAATGTCTCCTCTGGATCATGAACGTCACCTCCTAAAACTCCTTGATTCCCCCAACTGACTACTTTCCTTCATCATCTGGGTTAGTCTATGTGCTTCATTTAACATGTGTCTTCTGTTTCTTTGTATTGAAGATGCCTGCATATCTTTTTCATATCAATGTTATAAGCATTTTGATATGAATATTGTCCTCAAAAATGTTTGTTGATATAACTAAGAAAAGAATGAAAAATACATTTTAAGTTTCACAAAATAATTCTACAATGAAATATCCCTTGTTTTTTTTTAAAAACTACTGCCAAAATTGCTAGATAAATAAGGTAGAAATAGTTAATTACATGGATATTTTAGATGCATAATATCAAATAGAATGATGTTTTAAATTAAAGGCATATTTGAAGTCATATTTGGTATTAATTAAGTCATAATAAATTTAAGAAAATTAAATACTGATTATTCCTATCCTTTATCAGATTTATGTAGAGAAAATGCATGTGAGACATGAGAATCTCTCCTTCCTATTACAGGGGAAGCAAGCAAGAAAAAAATTCTGTTCTTGTGAAAGACTTAATGAGGGAAAAAGCAGAGGATGGAAAGCCCTAATCTGACCTTCAAACAAAAAAGTCCTTTGAAAATAATGAAGTAAGTGATTTCCTTCCCTCACTTGGCAATGCTATTTCCATCTCTAAGAATTTCCTATCCACTTCTTGACCTTTCAGATGAGGTCATCACCAAAGGAAATGTCTTATTTCAAGAGTAACTGCCGACTTCAGAGATTTGAGAGAGTCTCAAAGTATAGACCCTGTTAGAGATCCTGTTCTGAAGGGGAAGAGTAAGCAAGCATTATTTGTCAATGAAATCACTTGCCGGTGAATTCAAAGCCCTTGGCTGTTTCATGAATATATAGCTGTGCTGTATTAAACTAGACTCTACTTGGTTTCATGAATTTCATGAGTTTCATTTCAAATAAGATACTAATTTCCCATAAATCTATATATGTGTGTAAAATATTTGAAACTTTTAAAATAATGTATGTATCTTCAGGTAATTTACAATGATCATATAAAAGTAGCTATAGTGTTAAATTTGCCTTTTAGTTACTCTTCCTTTTAAATGCTTGCATCTGACTTATTTGTCCAGGCATAATTAAGACATAAGAAATTAATGAAATATATTTGTCTCATAAACCATAGCAAATTAACTCAGTATACAAATAATGTTGAGATATAAGATACTCTTGTCATGAAAATAGTAGTTGCAAAGGTTTTATACCAAGAAATCGAATTGGGAGAATAATTATTTTTTAACTGCATCAGCTTTGTTCCTCCAGATAAATCAGGTCTATCATAAACATTACTGTTACATGATTGGTTAATACTTTAAAATAACAGATATTAAGGCCTCAGGCAACTAAGTGTCTGGCTTTGGCTCAAGTCATGATCTCAGGGTCCTGGGATAGAGCCCCACATTGGGCTCTCTGCTCAGCCCAGAGTCTGCTTCTCCCTCTCCCTCAGCCCCTCCCCCTCACTCATGCAGGAGATCTCTCTCTCAAATAAATAAGTAAAATACTTAAAAATGTGGAGGCCGAGAAAAATTAAGGCCGTCCCACCTGAGGTTTAGCTTTAGCATAGGTATAGCCATCTTAGCTCCAGCAGCCATCTCAGACCCCTGTGCCCAAGGGCTGAACTTTCCCCACCCTGCTTTAGTAACCCCCACCCTGCTTTGGTTCCAGGAATCCCCACCCTGCTTTAGTAACAGGAACCATAAATACCCTTGCCTTAACTAATTCGGGGCCAAGTCACTACTCTGCTACATCGGGTATACTTGGGCCCAAGCTTAAGCTTGTCAAATAAACCCTAGTGTGATTGCATCTGCTTGGCTCCTTGGTGGTCTCTCAGATGCGAAAACTGGGGCATAACAAAAAACAAACAAACAAACAAACAAACAGATACTGAATGGAGCCAAGGGCAAGATCAAGATTGCTCAGCATTAGACCCTGAGCCTAGGATTTGAAAGCAAATGATTTCATAGGGAAGATCTCCCAGAAGAAACCAGTAAAGAAATGTAGGAAGTAGGATAGGAAGAAACAACAGATTTTTTTCTTAGTTTTTATTTAAGAAATGTAAATAGCCATCTTAGTAGAATCATTAAAAATATTTCTTTAGGATTTAACAGTAGCCCTTTGCAAAAAAATTTTGCAATTTATAAGAATATTAAATTAACTCTTGCAATTATTTGTATGCCATTTTTCCTTCCCTGTATTTTTCCAGACAAAATTTAGCTGAATTCTACCCAGAAGTCTTTCTAAGACATATTAAATACAATTACTATGTTTGTGAAAGCAAAACAAAAGACACAAGTTTCCTGCTTTATACGTGTGTGTATACACATGTACAGATATGTATAAAGATATATATATAAGTAAATATATGTATCTTATAATTTGATATGTGCTTCTTCTCAGTGTGTTCCTGTTAACATAACATTTATTTAGACATATGCTTTAATATTTAAGAATGACATCCTCTTCAAAATAGGCTTGGGGATAGTTAAGTTTGGTTTTAGTTCAACTGAGTCATTAAATGGAAATCTTTAAAGTGTCATTATTGCTGGATTCCAAAGGAACAAATATAATATAATGCATTTGCCTGCCTGCTATTATGCTTCCATATTTCTCTTTATTAACACCTCAGTGTTATTAAGAATAGGTCATAGTTTAAATATGAACTGTTTTGGGAAAAAACTTCATGCATAAGCACCTAAGCACCTTTCTGTGCCTCTTTTAGGCCATCTGACTGGTAATCAAGAAGAGCTACCAGAGAAGTCATAGTTTCTTCAGAAACAAACAATAAAAGAAAAAGGTTAATTTGATGAAATTCAAGCAATCTGGCTCCTTGACTTGATAAAGAGTTTAAAGGCTGGATGTGAATGAGTATAATTGCTTCCCACTGTGACTCCCACAGAGTACGCACACTAAAGTAAATGTTTGTTCCCTCTTGAGTTTGGTTTTTTGTTTTGTTTCTTTTTTTTTTTTTTTTTTTGCCTTTGTGATTCAAAAAACATATGAGGTGAAAATGTCAAGAGACTATTTTTTCCTTAAATGTATGAATTTAAGCTTCATACAGGAGCTAAAATTGTAATCTATGTTGAGTTATAAAAAGCTGTGCTGTTGTGTTTGAGCCCACAAGTGGATTGGAAGTTTTAAAGAGAAATTGTTAATACAAATGTTCATCAAAAATACTCAAGGACTGATTAGGAATATTCCAAGCAAAGGAATTTCCCCAAAATAATGAGAAGATAGCCTTCTATGCAGAGCACTGGATGGACAACAGCATAAAAGGGGGTCAAAAGTGGTAAAAGTGGGGAGCATTCAGGGATAACTGGACATAAGTGTGAAGAGGTAAGGCAAATGAAATTTAGGCTATGTCAGTGAGAGACAAATCTTCAAAACTTTTGAACAAAATAAAATAATAATAACAATGGTTGGCATACATGAATTTTTATATTTTTCAAATAACACAAACAAGGTGTTTTTTTCCTAATGTATCAATTTTAGTTCAGGATTTGGGAGTGGGAGTGTAAGAGTATGAAAAGCATGATAGTCATCTGAAAATAAACAGATACATTGAAGAGTAGAATGAAAAATTCAAAATTTAGGGTGAGGCTTCATGTATTTATAGCAGGCAGTCTGCTAAGTTTTTCACTCCCTATTCTCTGGAAATAACCAACTATTCTCTGTTTTGATATTGTAATAAAAAACTTGAAGACATATTTATCCATGCCAAATTTCCTGAATTATATTGATATTTGATATAATTACCACAACAATTATTGAAAGTAGGTGAATCACCATCCCTATTTGACAAATAAAATATTAAGGCTTACAGGGTCAAAATAATTTTCCCAGGATTATGCAACTGACAAGATACAGAGTGGGGACTCAACCAAACCTAAACTTTGTTTTTGCCAAAATCCTTTACTATATTAAGTAAATAAATTTTTAGACAGAAGTGACAGGTCATTTGAACGTTTAAAATATAGGAGGGCAATAATTGCGCACGCACGCATGCACACACACACATGCACACCATGGCAAAGGGAGGAGGCACATTTGGGCATTTGAAATTGTCTTGATAAGGGCCTAGACTAGTGTAGAACTAGATCTCCTTACTAAAAAAGGCTAAGTTAATCTTAGAAATTTTACTTTCTTTAATAATGAAGTGAATACCTCCATCATTATTCATTGTTTTAAAGGATACGTAATTAAGTCACACGGTTACTCTCAATGATAAATCAGGACAGTGAAAAGATCCGGGGAGACAAATAAGCCAACATTTTTAAGCTTTAATATATTTTTAAATATACAGAGCTTCCAATTTATTTTGATATAATCAGTGGTGAAAGTAATGCCATCAAGCATTAGTGGAGGATTTTAACTAGAATCATGTGCTATGTAAAGCTGTTGGACAGAGTTTAAAGGATCAGAATGTTGGGAGATATAAAATAAAGGCAAATGCTTAGTTGCTTTTCTAAGAGATTTTAAATTAAAGCAGCAAACTCTTTAAAGCATCACACAATGGGTAGAAGGAAAATGAAAGCTAATTAAATTCACTTCTTTTTTAGTTGCAGAGCTTTGTAATAATCTTCCATGGGGTTCAGGACCAGAGGATTACTAGACCTAGAGAAGTATTTGGAGGAGGGCTCAAGGTGGGAACCAAGGCAGCTATGTGAAACTCAACTGGCCTGCCTGGGCATGCCTTAGTCAGACTCCACTTCTGATCCAGATTTAGAAGTATGTATAAAATAGGGTGCTGGGCCTACATATCTACATTACAAAGATGTATTTGTATGAATGCATGCATGCGTGTGTGTGTGTGTGTGTGTGTGTGTATGTTTATAAGAATGTGAAATAATATGTATTAATTACAATAGAGGATAGTTTGAAAGCACATTTCAGAAGACTTAAAACATTCACACTTTTTAGCGAGTATTTCCATTCCTACCAATTTATATTAAAGACATTTTCAGAAAGAAATGTTAACTATTTATTTATTAATACTGTTGATTATAATATTATTTATGATAGCAAAATATTCCAATCTTATTTTCAATAGTAGAAAAGGAGTGAAATAAATAATGGCATATTCATAAAATAGAATACGTGCAAACATAAAAATTCATGTGGTAGAATAATGACACAGGTGTGGAATAATGACAGTATTTACAAATAATCTCAGGTGCCAATTTATAATATGTAAGTATATTTATATAATTTATATGCCTAATATATATGCATTTATGGAATGACTATCATTTAGGTCCTATTATCTAAATGTGGAGTGATATGTACTTTTCTTGTTTATGCTACCAGAATTTTGCCATTTTTTATCAAATAACATCCTTTATTAAATTAAAAATATTGTTTCTAAATATCAACATTAGGGGAAAACAGAATCATGTTAGAAATGAGTTCAAAGAAGTATTAAAAACATAATAAATATATTTTTAATGCAGCCAAAACTAAGCTCTTAAAGTTTATTAACTGAAGGAAATTAGCAAGCTCATTATGTTACCTTAGGCTGCGAAGTAAACACTGCTGAGTCTCTTATCCTACTGTGCTTTTATTAAAATTTCTTCTTTGATGTTCTTATTTAATATATTAATTTCCTTTTAATAAAGTCTTGTATCCACCAACACATTTTCATTCATGGGCACAGGATATTTCTATCTCTGAAGCTGAAGTGAGTGTAAAGGCTGAGACATGAGCAAGCAGGTAATTTGAATTCCACATGATGGCTCCAATCTCCCATTCTTAAGACCCTGTTGGAATCATTGCCATCTGCAGTGTACAATTATGCACATTTCCCAGACCCTCCCTAACACCAGAAATTTTCTTTGGTAATATTTTCTACATGATAAAATTATTGAAATAATTTTGAAAAATACAAATGCTTTTTTAAAGTATAAATATGCTACCATCAAGAGATAAATCCTGCTGTTATTTGATGGAAGAAAAACACAATAAAGAAAGGAACACAAAGTGTTGACAACTTCGGATTAATGCAAGAGGATGGGAGGGAGAAAGGGAAAATAGCGAAATAGAGACAGAGTGAAATAAAGAGACAAGCTGAGAGAGATGGAGAGAAAGAAGGGAGGAAGGAAGAGAGAGAAAGCAGAGGGGAGAGGAGGGAACAACCCATCCTGGGAGTCCAATATATACTCAATGGGAGAGGAAGCATAACAGACATTACAAAAATTCCAGTGGAACACAATATCCAATGCAAACACACTCTGACCCCATGTATCTTTGTTGGTCTTACGAGTCCTTGGAGAGAGAAGACCAAGGGAAGGGGAAACTCCTCTTCGTGAATGTTTTCAAGTGATTTATGAGTGAGGGCAGTAGGGCGGGTGCCTGAGACAAACTGGGTCTTTGTTTTCTGTGCTCTGAGCAGTCTTGTGAGAGCCAAGTACACTATAGGGATCAGGGACTTCTTTTAGTTTTAGCTTGTTAATGCGAATACATATCAAAATATAAGGTGTTTACTGATGTAGTTTATGGTGTAGTGATGCCAAAATGACCATTAACATTTATTTTATTGTACTAAATTTAGGTAGGACAAAAAATTAAGATGGGCAATAAGACCTTGTGCTATTAGGAAAAATAATTATAGATATAGAACATACAAACAAAGCAATATGTTTCAGTTATCTCAACATATTTTTATGTATCATTATAAATACATTTATGCATGTATCTGTACCTACTGATGATATTTGCATCATGACTATGTATATGAAGGAAAAGTCAAGGTGTTATTTTAATTAGAATATATGAATCGAAAATTTGATTAAAGGTTAACACACTTTGAATTTGGACCCACTCACTAATGCTTGGTTCAAGATCATATACTGGTCAAAAAACAAAGTTGACAAAGTGTTCTGGTCATTCCTTTTTTTTTTTTTAAGATTTTATTTATTTATTTGACAGACAGAGATCACAAGTAGGCAGAGAGGCAGGCAGAGAGAGAGGAAGGGAAGCAGGCTCCCTGCTGAGCAGAGAGCCCGATGTGATGCTGGGCTCGATCCCAGGACCCTGGGATAATGACCTGAGCCAAAGGCAGAGGCTTTAACCCACAGAGCCACCCAGGTGCCCCTGTTCTGGTCATTTCAACTTCACTCTTAAAAGTAATGTTTTAAGAGATTAACACAAAAGCACAAGTTGAAATGTAAGTGACTTTACCATTTTGAGAAAAGAAAATGAACATGCCAAACATTTTTTGTGCTTTATGGAAACTCAAAGTATAAACTCCTTATTCGTCTGTTTAGCTGGAAACATGTTTCAGTAATAAAAAAATATTGCAATACTCAAATACTGATGTAGTTTATATAAGATTTCTATTTTATAATTTACTAAAATGAATGTAAAAGTAATCTTTGATAAAGCATTATATCTATTTAATAACTGAAGAAAATACATTTCGTATTATTCATAGTACTGTTAAATAAAATGTAAAGCTTTACAGAGGTTGATATAAAATCAGAGGAAGATTATTATAGTTTTTCTATATCTTTGCCTTTTGCTTAATCCACACCATCATCATAAATATTATGTCTCCTCAATATCTGCTACCAATTATGCCTCACGCAGCAAGCAAATACCATAATGTAAAGTAGGCAAATTTATAATTCAAATCAATTACCAAATGTTGCACTGACAAATAGTCTGAATCTTTAGGAATCAAATGAAAGTAGTAATATTAATACTAAAATTTGATCTTTAAAGTGACCTGTGATTATATTAATTTCCTCTATAGTGGTGTTTTTAAAAGACTGCTAGAGTTCTTCATACAGATTTGCACAACTGCAAAGGAATATTCAGATACTTTGTGTAGCCTCATTGTATTCCAAATTACTGCTTCAGGAGGGCTTCTAAATAGTCCATGTTTGTAGATAAAGAGTCTTTAGAGATATGGTGTGTCTGTCCCACTGTTTAAGGGCCACATTATGCGGATGATGTGAAAAGGACCAATGTCCATATCTCTGGCTTTCACAGGACTTCTTTCCAAAGGGACATGTTCTATAGAAGGACGTGAATGTCCTCCATTCCCAACTCCCTTTCACAATGATCCTTCTTCTATTTATGACAGAAAGACATTCCTCCTGCCTATTCTGCTTCTAACTGAAGTCCTAGAGTGTACAAATTCCAGGTTGGCCAGCCGAAGAGACACTATGTAAGTTTGGTAGAAATATCAAGAAAGCAAATACCTGAGATAGACAGGAAAAAAAAATTTTCTTTTGGTCAAGCTCAAGTAGCTTTCAAATCTTTGTAAAAAAGATACTGAAAATTTTAAAAATATGTATTTTATAGATAACTGTGGATTTTGGCAGGCAACTCTTTTATTTAATTTTTAAATTTTTTTTTAATTTTATTTATTTATTTGACAGAAATCACAAGTAAGCAGAGAGGCAGGCAGAGAGAGAGAGAGAGGAGGAAGCAGGCTCCCCACTGAGCAGAGAACCTGATGTGGGGGCTCGATCCCAGGACCCTGAGATCATGACCTGAGCCGAAGGCAGAGGCTTTAACCCACTGAGCCACCCAGGCACCCTGAGAGGCAGGCTCCCTGCTGAGCAAGGAGCCAGATGTGGGACTCGATCCCAGGACGCTGGGATCATGACCTGAGCCAAAGGCAGCCGCTTAACCAACTGAGCCACCCAGGCGTCCCTTGGCAGGCAACTCTTAATAAGATCAAATAATTATATGGCATTACTATAACATAACTCCTATTGTTATTAATTTATTTATGTGAGTAATATTGCTTATAACTCTAAACATTAAAAAGAGGAATAGAATTGATGATGATCCTTTCTCATTTTAGCAATAAGTATATTTATCCATGAACGAATCAACGTAAAAAGCACACCATTAACCTTATTAAGACATTTTTTCACAATTCTTACCCTTGTATTAAGTTTGTGTATAATGGATTTTAATCTCCTAAAAGTATTAGATTTAGGCTTTTTGAATTTACTACTTCTCACTAAATATTCCAATGATAATGAAATCCAGAAGAAATTTGTTTTAGAGAATAAATAATTAATATCTACTTATCTTCCTCTATTTGTTGCAGAAGGTAATAAGGTATTTAATAAAATAATTCCAAACATTAGGATATGTTCCTTATGGAATTGAAATGGAATTATGTGCTCAAAGAGAAAAAAAAAGGAAAAATTAAGTCTTTCTAGCTGCTAGGGAAGGAAGTACTCATAAATATTTTTATATGAACGATGTGAGGATCAAAGTTCCATGGTATTTTTTATCCCCTACAATACCTACAATATCATTTTAAAACCAAAGGATAACTGTATTTCAAAATGTCTACATTTACAATATAGTTACACACCATTTATAACTATTATGATAAAAAATTTAGATATCAAGCTAAAAATTTGTAAGTGAGTTCCCAGTTTTCCTTTTAAAAGCAATTGAGAAAAAAATGCATGGTTGTGTCTTGGAACACTTGTGTGTCACTGTAACCGCCAACCAGCAGGTTGGTGAGTCCACACAAAAAGGCTTTTGCATAATCAGATTTGTAGCCCTATGTGTTAACCGAGTGGTAGGAATGGTGTTATCACCTAATTCCTGAGTGTTGGATGAACATAACGTCAGACTCAAGAGAAGCGTTGAGGATGAGGATGAATTTGTCCTCAGAAAATGCTGTGGTAGTCCACAGCATCTACAACAAGGTTGAGGCAGTCCTCTTTATTTATTTGTGTCTTTGGTCTTCCTTTGAAAAATGAGATACACCAGGAGTGCCTACCTCAGAGTAGCTAGATGGTCAGCAGTAGCCAGAGAGTGTGGAATCTAATGGACTATGTTAAGGATTTCAGGGTTTATTCTTTTTTTAAAAAATAAACATATAATATATTTTTATCCTCAGGGGGACAGGTCTGTGAGTCGCCAGGTTTACACACTTCACAGCACTCACCATAGCACATACCCTTCCCAATGTCCATAACCTCCTCTCTCTTGACTTCAGGTTTTATTCTAAAGAATGTTTTAACCTAAATAGAATACAATCATATTTATAGTCTTTAAAGGATCAGCTTACATGATTGAAGTTTGAAGGGCTTGACAGAAGAAGAATTAAGCTCTGTCACATCAGTACAGGTGACAGAATTACTATTGCTCACACTAGGAAGAGGGCAAAGGAGAGAGAGAGATAAATAGATTTAAGAGGAACTGACAGGTAAAAATGTCAAAAGTGATGGATAAGTACAAATGAGAGTGATATATGGACACCCAGATGTCTGACCCCCACAGCTGTTGGCGCTATATAATCAAGTTTAACAGCAAAGATAATGATTATTACGTTGGATATGTTGGACTAAATCCAGAGCTCAGACAAGATGTCCTGATGCTATTTATGCAAATGGGAAACATTTTTTATAGGATACACTGATGGTTTCCACTTTCTCTGAGATAAGAATCAAAACTGTCTGCATGGTAGAGGGTGAAGGGAGAGAACCTGAGGTGGGGAGTCTGAGGAGAGTAGATAAATTCAGAAATGGTTATTGTGTCATGGAGGCAAACATACTATTTAGGGTAACTGCGCTAAGAGTAATTGGCAACCCTCAACTTCCATTCAGAAGAAGGCTATAAACCAAAATATTTTAATGGAGGTTAGCATCCATTCCTAGGGAACATAGTGAGCTCACATTAATAGCTAGTGTGGCAGTTTCAAGATTTTAGGAGGCCTCCTTGGTTGAGCAGTTCAAACAAAGAAAAATATCCTCATTATTTAGCTGAAGTCTTATATAAGATAGAACTTTATACCTGAATACTCTCAGTCTGGGTTTATAACTGAACTGTGTTCCCCATATATCTATATATACAGATATATATATATATAGATATATATATGGGGGGAACATATATTCTCATATATATATATATATATATGAGAAACTTTGTGTTTGTAAGTGAAAGTGAGGTTTGAATTCCTGGAATTAAAATGAACAAAGAATATAATACCATCTGGGAAACTGAGACTATCATAAGCTGCCATATATGTGTGGGATGCGATAGGAGTTTGAAGTGGGAGAGCGGGTGTCAGCACTTTGGATAAAGAAGCTTGCTTGCAATCACCACTGTTGGAGGAAAGATCGGACAGGAGTTATTCCTGTCTCCCGATGTTGCCTTCAGAGGATGATCCTCCTCCCACATTATGGAAATCTAAAAAAGAGGCTAGACTGCCAAATGTTTCTGAGGAAAATCAGGACAGCATACAGACATTAATGGAAGGAGTTGATATTAAACCATACTAGACTGACTGTCTTCCCATTTGTGATCCTTCTTTTCTAGGCCCTCACTCGTGAGAATAAAAAAAAGCAAAGGAGGCTTCCTTCTCTCCCAAGGCACTTTTAAGAAACTGACTGAAGACTGAATTCTGGAAGTGGGGTCTACTCTTTGGAACATCACCTGGAAAGAGCAAGGGAATCAGAATTAGGTGGAGATAAAATGGACTGCATTGCAGTCGCTGCAACAATGTCAGCCAGTCCCATGGGAAATTCTCCAGCTGGGGTGGCCCTTCAGAGATACCTCTACTTGGGACCAGGGAGTCAGGCCTTTGAAGACCACAACGACCAGTCATCAGATGCCAATCACCAGGGACAGGGGAAGAAGTAAGGCAGCTCCTTTGGCAAGAGAGCAGCTTCTGGAGAGGGATACAGGCAGCACTCTTAGTAGGTGGGAAAATCAGAGCAGTGAAACTGAGGGGAACATGAGCAGCATCCCATAATAATCACCCCACTTCCTTCCAACTCATTCCTTTCAAAGAAATTCAAAGTAAATATTTGGTCAGAATAGCTGCTTGTGGTGAGGCAACAAAAGATTTGTTCTCAATGTGGGAATCTCCACTCTAGGGCTACTTTAGTTCTCTCCCTCTCTCTCTCTCATTCTTGCTCTCTCTCCTTGTCTCTCTCTTTCCTTCCCCTTCTCTCTCTTTCTATTCCTCCCTAGGGATATCAATTAGGGTTAAGCTTCCTATCTTCTCCAATACACTTTATCAGACCAGGCTAATACCCTCGGGAGATATGTGCTGAAATGAACTAGACTGATGGTCAACAAATTCTTTCTGTAAAAGGGAAGATAGTGAATATTTTAGAACTTGCAGGCCTAATAGCTTGCATCCCAACCACTCAGCTCTGCTGTGTTTATGAAATCAGCCACAGAAAACACATAAAAAATAGGAGTTGTTGTATTCTAATAAAACTTTGTAAATATAGGTGGTAGCCCATTTTTGGCCTATGAACTACATTTTGCCAATTGCTTAATAAAAAACCTGAAACAGATAATTACCATAGAAGAAAGAAAAGAAAACCATACACAGTATGCCATCTAAAGCAGAACTATTAGAACAGATAATCCAGAATTTTTCTATAAAATATGAACTATTCTCAAGAGATAATGAAAAATATTGGCAATATTAATCAAGAACAAGAACATAGAAAACATAAAAGTTGACATATGAGATATGAGTTAAATACAAATAAAGACTCAGTAGATGGAATAAGTAGGAGGATGAATACAACCTAATAATAAATGAATACATTGGAATATCAGTGAAAATCTCCCCAAAGGTTAGAGAGAGCATAAAGAGAAAGGAATTATGCAAAGAAAACATAACAGATGTTGCACACAGTAGGTGTGCCAATAGCTTGGTAACAGAGCGTTAGAGTGCTGGGGAAGGGGCACAGGGATCACTGGAAAGAAGACAATGTTTTAGGAAATGATACAACATTTCCTGGAATTAAAGGAAGAAGACTTCTGGTTAAAGTCATCATAGATTGACAAGGAAAAGCCCATACTTAAACACATAAAAGAAATTTAAGAACATAAACTAAAAGGGGGAAAACGTACAGTTTTCAAAAATAACAAAACACAATAAAGTACAAGAATCAGATAGACAATGTAATTCTTAAAAGAAACCAAAATGTACAAAGTCAATAATGTAATATTTTTCACATGTTGAAGGAAAAGCATGTTGAATATAAACTTTATGTGCAGCCGAATTGTCATTTAAATGTCAGTGTAATTAAAATAAGCTAAACACTTAAAAAAAAAAAAAAACAGAGTTAAAACCCAGCTAAAAAAGGCAAGAGTTTTTAAAAGCAGGAAGGAAAATAATAAGAAAGGATACAAATAATGAATGCAACAATAATTGACAAAAGTGAGAAACCAAAATATTTAATTAATAAGATAGATCCTAGGAACCTTACTAAGGAAAAACAGAAGCAAAGATGCAAATAAAAATATAGAATTGAGGGACATCTAGGGGGCTCAGTTGGTTAAGTGTCCAACTCTTGATTTCAACTCAGGTCATAATCTCAGGGTCCTGAATCAAAGCCCAGTGTTGGGCATGAAGCCTGATTAGGAGTCTCTCTCTCTCAGAGAAAAAGAAATACCATATGATTTCACTCATATGTGGAATTTAAGAAACAAAACAGATGAACATAGGGAAAGGAAAAGAAAAGTAAAATATGGTGAAAACAGAGAGGGAGGAAAACCATAAGAGACCCTTAACTCTAGGCAACAACAGGGCTGCTGGGGGGGCAGTGAGAGGGATGGAGTAATCGGGTGATAGGCACTAAGGAGGGCACTTGAGAGGCACCTGGGTGGCTCAGTTGGTTAAACAACTGCCTTCAGCTCAGGTCATGATCCCAGGGTCCTGAGATAGAGCCCCTCATGGGGCTCCCTGCTCAGTGGGGAGCCTGCTTCTCCCTCTCCCTCTGCCTGCCACTCTGCCTTTTTGTGTTCTTTCTCTGTCAAATAAATAAATAAAATCTTAAAAAAAGAAAAGGAGGGCACTTGATGTAATGAGCAGTGGGTGTTATATGCAACTGATGAATCACTAAATTCTACCCCTGAAATTAACAATATACTATATGTTAACTAACTTGAATTTAAATAAAATCTTGACAAGACACCTGCGTGGCTCAGTTGGTTAAGCATCTGCCTTCCGCTCAGGTCATGATCCCAGGATCCTGGGATCCAGTCCTGCATCAGGCTCCTTGCTCAGCAGGGAGCCTGCTTCTCCCTCTGCCCACCTCCTCCACCTCCCCATGTGTGTGCTTGCTCACTCTCTCTCTGACAAATAAATAAATAAAATCTTTTAAAAATTTTTTTTTTAAATAAAATCTTGAAAACAATACAAAAGATTCTCTCTCCATCTCCCTCTGCCCCCTCCTCTGTGTGTGTGTGTGTGTGTGTATACATATATATATTCTAATGTATCTAATATATACATATATATTAGATGGTTTTACTCTTGAGTTCTATGAAGTTTCAAAGAATAATGAATACTTATATTACACAAATCATAAATTGTGTCTAGCTTTTTACTTTTGCTGTTGATAATGTAACTGTTTCCACAACTGAAAAATGAAATACAGAATCAAATTCATTTAGAATGCTGGAAAAAAAATAAATGCATTAATTCCAATTAGAACATCAATTAAATAATTGAATCTGATGGCATATGTTTAAAAAAATCAAGCAAAAATAGAATGTATCCCAATAATACAAAAATTGATCAATACTATAATATCCTACTAATGTAATATATCAATCTACAGTAAACATTCTATATAATAGAAAAAAGTTAGGAATACGAAAAACAAACCATCATTCCCCAATAACTGATTATTCTTTAACATAAAATATAATAAGTTCAATGTAATAAAGAAAGCTAAGGGGGAAATAAAAGGAGCATAAGACCCACAAAAATTGTCACTTTGGCAGAAGACACTTTCATCTACATAGAAAGCAGCAGAATCTATAGACAGACCATTTAAAACAAGAGAATTCAATAAAGTGGCTTAACTCAAGACAAATTCACAAAAATAAAGGTATCATTTTTACACTAGGAACATCTGCAAATTATCAAACGTGAATGAATTTTATTATTGTTGTTCGTGTCAAGCATCTTGGAGAAGGTAATGTATCCTGGGTTCTATGGTTTTCAAATTTACGAATTTTTCTGATTAAGAGGTCAATATGTTTTTGCCATTTAAAAAGAATTCTGTTACAGCTTATGGAAATGCATATTGTTTTAATATTTACCAAAATTGTCATTTTTAAGCCTTTTGAAATTACCAAGAAACACACATCAGCTTAAAGTCAAAGGGATTACTATTAGATTTATCTTCATTATTTTTACCTAAGAATACATGATGAAGTCGTTGCAAAATGAAGAAAAGGATAATGTCAACCAGGGCAAAGACACAGTGAGCAGTTCTAGAACATGTTAAAACTCTCTTCTGTCTACTCCCTGTGCTTCCTTATTTATAATAGAAGTACTCGGTGCTTCCATATTTATAATAAAAGTAGTTGTTTTTTCCTGACAGTCTCTCTCTTATTTAATCCTAGCCGTGCTTCTGTGTTTTTAAACTTATCATTCAAACAGTGTAAACTAACAAGCCCAGAGCCTTATTTATAACCATTTTACTATGACCCTTCACCAGGAAATGTGAGTGATCTTCTGAAGGACCTTGAATCCAGTAAGCACAAATCTGCATAATAGGGAAGTTGGTGCATTTAAAAGTATAAATTGGCTCATTGATTTCCTTTGACAGAAAACTAAAAGAAAGGAAAATATGAGATTTTTTTAAAAAATTGAATTACACATAAATTGCTGGTATTTGAAAGAGTATGCTCCATGGCTGTTGTAGGCAAATACCAATACAATGACTTGTCAGTAGTTGACTGACAACAGACAGGAAGAATAGAAGGGACTATTATTCAGCCTCAACTTTTTATATTTTTTTTCTTTGGACAATCATATTGTACTCACCCCTCCCAAAGGATTTCCCATTTTAAGATCCAATATTCCATACAAGAAGTACACAGATGTAAGAGGATGTAAAGTTAACAATAAGAAGTACAGAATCTGGTACAGCTGGGGATAATTAGTAAGAAAACAAATTTAAGCTAAAAATAAAAGGAAGTTGGGTAGACAGATCTTTCTTTAACCAGGCTTTGGGAGATTCATGGAAGATAACATATTTACAACCTCCACCCCTTTCTCTTCCATCCTGTGGAACCTAGCAAAAGAAACTCCATCTTAAAATCACCAGACAATGATGCTTATAATTCAACTGAGATTCTCTTCATGAAACAGGTTGGATTCTAATAACATTAGAGAAATCAGTCATTTCGAGGCTTTATTTATCTTTTCGAGCCAATTCCGAAGCTTAAACATACTATTTGAAATTCTGGACCAGTCATTCCAAATGACTATATTCTTTTTAATTTTTCATTTTCTGTACCTGAATACTAGTGTTGATAGTGTAATATTACTGTTCTTTAAGCACTAACTGCTTCGGTTAGTTTCCTATTAAAACAAATATTCTCCTGAGTTAAGAATTCAATGAGATAGTGATGCTTTCATAAAACTGAACTTATTAAGATTTTATCTAATTCAATAGATAGCATCAGCGTCTGCTTTGAATCAAGCCGATGGTTATCAAGGGATGTAGATCTTGCTTACAATCAATTCCCAGTCTCAAGGTCCTTATAGTTTAGCTAATAAGACATATACCATACTTTTTCCTAATGATTAAAATGTTCCATGGGTTGGGAGTGCTGTGCATTAGATATCTGAGCTTTTTATCTATCTTTCAATGGGATATTTTGCCATTTGGTAGATGGAAAATATTTCTAATTTTATGTTTCCTTTCTGTTGCCATTGAAGCAGTGTGCAAATATTGAAGAAATTAATAATAATGAGAATAACTGGTTGAGCATAATTACGTATTTATAAATCAGATTATTTTTAAAGATTTGGGTAAATCAAAAGAAGTCATACATACCCAATCTTTTTATGAACCAAAAGAAACTGAATTTGTTCTTATGATGCCAACTTAGATTTATACAAGCTTGAATGTATTTTTCATTTAATCCATTTGCTACTTATTAAACTATCAATGTATATTCCCCCTCGAAGTTTGAAATTATGTTAATTTATGATATTCCGGTAAAGAGCTTGGTCCTCGGTTTTTCTTTAAAGCTGAAACTGTATCCTAGATATTTAAACTTTAAAATTCTCCAAAGGATTTTCTCGCAGGTTCACCAAAGGTTAATGAATAGCTGTAAGTCTGCACCTAAATGTGAGGTAAGGAAATGCAAAGTTTTTATAATGTTTCCATTTTGAATTTTACCCTTTCTTTCCTGTCATCCTTCCTTTTCTGTCTACTTTATCTCTCTTACTTCTAAGTACTTCCTCTTTCTTTTGGATGCATTATTCCTGCTAAGTTTTAATGTTGACATTAAGACTAGACATAAGACTTATTCTTTGCTTGATCTTCAAGAATCAGAGGAAGAATATACAAAGATTTACATAATTTTGACTTAGTGAACTACTTAGATATGGCCTCAGGGCTGTTCAACTTTGTACCCATTTCAATAATTTAACAGAAATGCTGAAACAATTCTCTAATTCTGTATCTACAATAGTCTTGAAATTTGAAGGAAGTGTTTTAATATCCAACATCATTTTTACAAATTTCTAAAGAACTTCTTTTTTAGAACATCTTTGGTTATAATTTCAAGAAAAAATCATTATCAGAAGAAATATAATTATTTCTTACTCCAAGAGTAATATTGAAAAGACTCACCTAATTCCACTTTTTTGAAAATATTTAAAAAAATATACACCTCAATACTCTCTTTGAGTAAAATTACAGAGGTCTTCAAGGTTACATAAAGATTAGAGCGATTGCAGTTCTCTTCAACAAATATTTGGAAAGTGTCTACTTTGTGCACGTAAACTGGGAGGTTTCCAAACCAAGGTGTAAAATCTACATATTTTTTTTTTAATTAAAATTGTGATTTAAGAACATTTAATCCTTGGTATGTTCCAAATATATTCTATAATTAAAACTCTACAACAAAAATCAAGTGTTTCTCATTCAAATTTCCAACAGGATCACAACTGACAATTGACATTTATTCTATTTAAAGGTCACTCATAGAACATTCCAACATTGAATACTGCTTGCTATTGGAAAAATTCTTTCCTTTCTAATGCAGCAAATGTTCAGCCCTGACACATGCATGGCAAAGACATCCAGGTTGCACAATGATCCAAACCCTTGCCAATTCCTTGGCACAGGTCTCCTGAAATTTACGTGCTCCCATGGAACTTGGCCTCTGCCATGCTGTTTAAAACCACATAGCCCTGACTAAC
This sequence comes from Mellivora capensis, assembly GCA_004024625.1. NCBI lineage: Eukaryota > Metazoa > Chordata > Mammalia > Carnivora > Mustelidae > Mellivora > Mellivora capensis. The sequence goes on along the minus strand of PISX010018293.1, from coordinate 17,535 downwards.
TGCATTCCATCACTAAAGAACAACTCTGACTCCAGGTAATCACTCAACACTCGGGTCTTTCCCTTATCACCACCATTTTTCCAAAATAGAGACCCTCTGTCTTTTTGGTTCCTCATTCTGTCAGGGACAAGTTCCAGATTGACACCACTCTTTAGTCTTGGATCTTCTGTCTTTTTTTTTTTTTTTTTTATAGATTTTATTTATTTATTTCACAGACAGAGATCCCAAGTAGGCAGAGAGGCAGGCAGAGAGAGAGGAGGAAGCAGGCTCCCTGCTGAGCAGAGAGCCCAATGCGGGACTCGATCCCAGGACCCTGGGATCATGACCTGAGGTGAAGGCAGAGGCTTTAACCCACTGAGCCACCCAGGCACCCCGGATCTTTTGTCTTTTTGCCATGTTTCTCTTCCCATTCAGGATGCCTATCTTTCAGTCGGGTTAAACTAAGAAAATGTTTAAATTTCTTTCAGTGTAAATGACAGTTTGCCTATAGCAATGATTAATCATTAAACATATTTCTTCATATGCTCTCATTTTTTAGAGGGAAGGAGTTGGTCATTGTTTATAAAGAAATGTGGGCTGTTCCCTTAGTAAAATCAGCCCAGGTCATGGAGTCTGCTCAAAGATTCTCTCTCTCGGGGCGCCTGGGTGGCTCAGTGGGTTAAAGCCGCATGCCATTGGCTCAGGTCATGATCCCAGGGTCCTGGGATCGAGCCCCGCATCAGGCTCTCCAGCTCTCTGCTCTCTCCTCCCTCTCTCTCTGCCTGCCTCTCTGCCTACTTGTGATCTCTGTCTGTCAAATAAATAAATAAAATCTTAAAAAAAAAAGATTCTCTCTCTCCCTTTGCTCCACCCTACCACTCATGTGCTCTCTCTCTCAAATAAATAAAAGTCCTAAAACAAAACAAAACAGAAAGGTCTTGAAGCTTCCCTTAGACTTCTTAGAATGCTAGTTCTTCGATTTTTGAGATGCTATGTAAGTAGCCGGGCTATTCTGACATCGGCTGCTGAAGAAACTCTATAGAGAATGCTCAAATCACCCGGAGAGAGAGAGAAAGATCCAATCAGCTTTAGCTATTTCAGCCCTTCGGGATTTGAGTCATCTCAGCTGAGGCTCCAGACATCGGTGATCAGATAGGAGTCTTCTTTACTTAACCCTACACAAACTGCAGATTCATAAGCAAAATCTCTAATTGCTGTTACTTTGAGCCATTAAAGTTTTATTTCTGGGGGACAGAATGTTATGCAGTAATGGATAACTGAAACATTTTCTGTTATCAACTATTGGTTATATGAGTTTGAAATCATTACAGTTGTTGGAGAGTTTCTGTATCTTCCTCATGTAATGATATAATTGGAGCCATTATGAAGCCAAATTGCAAAGCAGGTAAAACTTGACTCTGTCAAGTCTTTTTTCTCAAATATGTATGTTCTCCACCTATGACCTTTTCTTCCTGCTCTTCAGTTTCATAGGGACCTAATGTTCCCCCATGGACCACTTCTTCCTGACTTTTCCAGCTATATCTTGCACTCAAGGAACGCAATCTTAAATTTATCTTTTGTTGTTGTTGTTGATGATGATGATGATGATGATGATGGTTTGTAGTCGTGACTGGTAACTCCCACATGTTTATTTCTTGTATTTCTTTGTCATTTTCTTTTCTTACCACTTCTGTATCAGTTCTAAACTACATTAGTCACCCTCCACACTACATGCAAAGTCTTCTGAAATGTAGATTCCATTACTAACTTCCTTCCCAACCCTCACTCTTCCATGCATCATATACCTGCCACTATGTACACACACACACAGAGTATTCTTCAGAAAAAAAAAAAGGTTTAAACTCTTTAAGATATTCTATGTGGTACTTAAAGACTGTGTCCCTAATTTCCTTTCCAAGACTTACTCTCTCACCATTACCCTTAACTCAGCTGATCTCCTAATGCTGTGAAATACTCATAGCTCCTCAAACTTAATATGTACACTCTCTTCTCTAGGTCTCTGCAAAAATTTCTTTCTTGAGTTCCCATACTCTATAGAATTCACTGGATCTCTTCGTCTTTCCTCACATGTTTTTACTTCTAATTTTCCCCTGTCCCTCAGTAAAAACAACTATTGAAATAAAGGCTTCTTGGATTCCTCTCCCTTGATATTGACCATGTGATGGTTCTATTTGGTTCCGTAGAAAACTATAGTTATCTTTACAATAATGGCTGATATTACTATTTAACTGTTGGTATATCCTAAACATCTAAGTCCTAGCACAGCTATTTCTTCACTATCCTTTGTAACCCAGTGCTCCCTGGTCAGAGTGGGCAACAAAGTCTGTTGGATAGATAAATTTGTGAGTGAATGATTATTTTTGTGGACCCATGTTGAACCATGAATCAACACAAAAGAAATATAGTTTAATATCAAAATATTTATCTTATATCAATAATATTATTACTATAGCTAGTTTTTAACCTTAAAATTTACCTTAAAGATTTCAAAATGGATTTTGTAGAATTATATGAACTTGTAAATTCTGTCCTGCTACATAAAGCATGCAAACATTTTCCAGCTTTTTCACAGTTCAAGTTTTTTTTTAACTCCATAAATTATCTCCTCTAGCTAGACTATGGTTATTCATTAGCATAGTAGCATCCTTTTAAAGAAAATATAAGAATCATATATAGCTGTTAAGAAATTGATAGGACTTTTGGTGTTCCTAGCATTAACAGAGCCCTCAATGCTATTTGCTGAGTTCCTTCCAATAGTAATCCAAAATTATACCTCAGTAAATTGACCCTTGTCAATGGCAGTAAAAAATACAGTTGTTACCAAATTATTTTTACTTAATTCAGTTATTTTACCATCAGAAACAACTTGTTAAGACAAAGAAATACCTCCTAACATGACACTTTTTTCTGTAGATTCATAAGCTGTATATGCTGGTGAATCTGTTTTACAATATTAGATTAATAAAAATAAAATAATTAGTTCATGTCTAAAAACAATAGTTTATTTTTTAAAAAACAATAGTATTTATTACTTCTGAAAAATAGTTTATTATCTCTAAAATAATCTATTCAGCATATTTTATGTTTAAAATATTAGATTTCTGAAAAGATGTTAAACTAACTAGAAGCACTGATTATCAGGAGATGTAGAATAAGCATGAAAGTCAAGTAGACATACTAAGGTAGATCAAAAAAGGCTGCAAATGACCTGAGAATTGAAGGTGCTTTTCAAAAATCTTATACAGCATTCAAAGGCCTGTGGTATAAAGGGAAAGCATTTAAAACCAAAAGTTCCTGGCATTCCTGTCAGAAAAGAGTTGAGCAAGATAAGTCTATCCCAGAACAAGATGGTATTGACCATCATGGCTGGCCAAAATGAAGAACATTTGGTATAGACATTAGCTTAGAAAATACGTGTCACAACAAAACTAAGGTTCACCAAAGTTGTTGCCTCCCTTCACATTTGACTCTTGACAAATGAAAGAGAATATTCAGTATAAAAACAAATAAAATGGATCTGAACTGATACAACATTACTCTAAGATCTGGTCCATACCTACAAAGAAGACTAGCCATCAGATCCATCAGAAACTGACATCTCTCTAATGCCCAAAGAAGTGAAGCTAAAATCACTCTTGAACTGTAAAGTGAAATGACACAACCAGGCATCCAGAGGCAAAATTAGAATGTAAGAAATGAAAAGAGAGAGAGTGCTTATAACTTCTCATCTCTCCATATAATTAAATTTTGATTAAACTGTAATAAGGAAATTGTACTGCATTAATTTGGAGTTCCTTTCCTTTCTCTTATATCCTTAATAGGAATATATTTTGAATTGTTATTCATTACTTGTTCATAAGTGTTAGAGAGTTGCTGTAGCCAGATGTCATAGGGGCCAAAGACATTCTCATTCTTGATGCCAGAAAAGCTTAAAAGCTGAGCAAGGTAAGTATAAATGCAGTACATAAGAAACAACTCTAGGAGTGGATGGTGATCCTTTTCTACTTGTTCTTTACCTGTTAGAATATTCATCAAATAGGAATAGGCTCACACAAGTTATCCAAACCTACTATCCCTCAAGCTACAATGAACAGCGCTCTGATTATATGTTTGATTGCTCTTCTAATTTTGTCTTTATACCATTTTCTACAAATGGAACTACAGAATCAGAGCCTATAAACATATTTATTGTCCTTGAGACACACCTTGCACCAACCATGATGTTGCTCATGTAGTAATAATTCAACAAATATTTGTGGAATGAATAACTGGGTAGTACAAATTAGTTGCAATTTTATGTTGATTACACACCAACAGCCTACTCACTTTCATTAGTATGGGTAGCCTAATCATAAGCATTCCATTTTCATGTCCAAAACTGAGTCCAAATTTTTAAAATTATAATATTATCCTGCAGCTCATTCCATCTCAATCACTGGAGCCCTTGAGAGTGTTTCCAATTCCTCTACCTTAAAATACATAATTTAAAATACATATTTCTGGATCCAGTTTCTTTTCACCACCTCTACACTTATAGCTATGGTCCCAAGGCTCCAACATCTTTCACTTAGATTATTGCCATGGCTTCTGGTTATCTGTTTCCATCCTATGCCACCTACTTCTGGCATAGTCATCCAGAGAGATTGTCAAGAAACGCAAGTCAGATCATGGCTTTCCTCCATTCTAAAGCCTTCATTGGCTGCCTTACAGTGGCCTTCAGTGACTAAATAATTTAACCTTAAGCTAGCTAACTAAATGACATTATCAAATATCCATCCAACAAAGTTAAATGAGAGAAATGAAAAGGGGTCAGATGCTATGTAACTCAACTGCTCTCAAAATATATAGATTTGGGTTAAAATACAAGAAAATTGTACTCAGTTAACTTAGATTTCTTTTCTCTTTCTGTTCTCTCTCCAGTTACTCCAACCTCTGTTCACTCCTTTAAAAACATGCTAAATGGTGCACCATGCCTTAACCATGCTATTTTATTTCCAACCCAGACCCTTGAGCTTGCTGTCCCCCTTTACCCAGAAACAGTCTCCCCATAATTGTCCACATGGCTCATTCCCTCATTTCTTTCAGGAATTGACTCAATGTCACATTTTTTTGAGAGAGCTTCTCTGACTTAACTATTTAAGTTTGTCCCACTTTTAGTATTTCTTATCCTCTTTTATCAATGCTTTATTTTTTCTATCATATTTATCACCATCTATTTTATTATATATTTTAATGTGTATTTTAATAAGGGTCTCATCCCAATAGAAAATAAACTACATAAGGTCAAGGGTATTTGTTGATTTAATTAACTACTATGGCCCCAGAATCTAATGTTAACTACTAGCCCCAGAACTTAGAGCAAACCACTAGTCTTCTGAGACTAGTGTTAACTACTGGCCCCAGAACTTAGTGCTAATTACTAGCCCCAGAACCGAGTGTTCACTACTAGTTACAGAACTTAATACTAACTTCTAGCCCCAGAACCTGACACGTAAGAGGTGCTCAGTGAATATTCATTAGATGAATGAATGAACATTAGGACTGTCTAACTCAGACCATCGTTACATATAAGGCAATAGTAATTCCTTTGCTTGACTCAAAAACCTTCAGCAAGGCTGACCCCCCTTTCCAAGGAAGCACTCTCATGGGCTCCAGACTAACAAACAAAATCCTTTCTTTAGCATCCCTTCCTGCCTCATCACTCTTTCTCTCTTTCCACCTTCCACCCTATCTTTCCTCTTAATGAAATGATTTGCTTAAATTCTATCCAATGCAAGGCCCAGAAAAAGTTTTCCACATAGTTAGAGTCTTCTTTTATTTTGGAAATTTACTTGTACTGCCACTTATTTCTTTCACACCACATGTTAAGGAAATATTTACCTCCATATCCAAAGTCAGCTTCTGTATGAACGTTTTCTGCTTTGAAGTGCATATGAATGGCTAGCCTCCAAGACCAATAAAAAAGAAAAAAGAAGGAGATAAAAGAAGAAACAAACACATTGGACAATCAGAAAAGCTTATTTGTTCACTGAGTAATTTCTACCACACACACTCCCCATACTTAGTTTTATTATTATTATTATTATTTAGAAGAGTAATAATAAAAGCCTATTTTTGGTGTTTTGTTATAGCATAGATTTAGTTATACTACCCACCATCATATTCCTGGTGTACTATATATCTGAATGTATAAAACAATTCTTATTGGTAAAATTATTTTCCAATCTAGACTTATTATGTATTGGGTATGCTGCAAGAAGGTCCCCCTTGGTTCTTTTCAGCACTAGGGAGACAGTGACATTGAGGATTTATTACTATTACTATTGTTTTCTCTTATCATATACTCCCAGGGAAGGAGACCATAAAGGATACTCTTAGCTCCTATGTACCATAAATAGATGGTGGTATATGGGGGTGCATTTTCTCAAGAACTGTGAATTATCTGGAGAAAGCTCATGATATAGAAGGCAAATTTTAAGTTTTTTACAATTTCAACCACTATAAAAAAAAGACCCCAAATAATAATAATGATGATAAATAATAGCAATAATAATGATAGCAAATAGTGATAGATGCCATTAAATGAGCACTGATATGTGCCACTCATCTAAGTATTTTATTTGCAAAGACCCAGTAGAGAAGATTCTCTAGAGAGACTAAATTCTGGCAAGGGAAATATCAGATATGAGAATTTCTAAAGATCCATTATGGTCATTATAAATAAGACATCCACGGTTTTTGTAATGAGGGAGGGTAATAAGTCAGGATGAGAAAGGATTTATTGAATTATTTTGCTAAGACATAAACTGAGGACTGAAAATATAAGTCAGGAGGAAAATGAGGAAGAGAAAGAATACATATCTCATGGATATAGCTAATAAGTATTAAATCACTTACTCTTATATATCAGGCACTGTATTAAGAACTTTATAAGCAGAGTGCCTGGGTCGCTTAGTCAGTTGGGTGTCTGACTCTTGGTTTCAGCTCATGATCTCAGGGTTCAAGGTTGCAAGATTGGGTGGCACATGAGGTAGAGCCCCACACTGGGCTCCACGCTCAGTGTGGAGTCTGCTTGTCCCTCTCCCTCTGCTCCTCCTCCAGTTCTCTCTCTCTCTCTCTCATAAATAAGATCTTTAAAAAAAGAACTTTATGGCATGATTTCATTTACTCTATACAATGCCATGTGAGGTGGTCACATGACTATTTACTTTGTAATAAAGAGAATGAGGAGCCCTTAAATATTTGATCACCATCTCAAAGCTAATTAATAAAAAGTAGAACTGCTAGCCTAACTTTGGCAATCTGGCTCTAAGATTCTGCTCTTAGAATACACACTATGAGTACTTTTAACTTTTTTCTTTGAAATATTTTTCTTTATGTTTCTCCCATGGTGCTGAGCAGTAAAATTTTGCAATGCAGAGTCTACATGGTTTTCTCAAGGGTCAACCAAGAAGTAGGGATTAGAGAGTAACTGCTTCCACAGCCTGATTGTGGAGAGGGACCACAGAGGAAAGATCAGTGAGCTGATGACCATATAATAGAGGAAAAGGTGAGTGACACTCTTGATTTTAAGGGGAAAACAGAGAAAAAAAAGCAAAGGAAAAAAGAGAAAGTTTGCTTAGACTTAAAGATTTTCCCCACTACATAATAATAATAGTCATTCCTCTACCTTCTTTTGGAATACCAAGATGTATCACATTTCTTGTATCAGTTCTTACTTGCACTTGAAAATATTACTGAGATTATCTGTGGGAGGACTAAGATCATGGCAAGAATTCAATCTCTTACTTGTAGCCATGTGGGAACTTGTATGTTCCGATTTCCTTTATCGTCCTTTATCGTACCATTAGGGGCCTGGTAAAGCAGATATTTGTGACTGGGAGAGTGGAGGTATATGTCTGTGGATGGCCATTCTGCCTTCCTGTGCAATAGTGGTTATGATGCATGTGTACACCAAGTCAGCCAAGATCTAAGAATTATTTACATTTAGAACTATGAATACTAGTATATCTAGACAACAGCTAAATCATGAAAAATTTTTAACTGAGCTTCTTATGTTGTAGTTTGAAATCACTCTTTCATCAAAGATGAGATTTTAATTTTCCAGTAGGCTTCCTCTCAAAGATACTAATCTCCACTTTTGGTATAATTCTTTGTTCTTTCACACCCATATCTTGGTCTTATTAGTGTTCCATTTCTATCTGTTTACTAAAACACTTTCAGTTGCCTTCCAGGCATAGCAGGAAATATATTCTTGATATACACACTCTTGAAATATACTCCTAATGCTTTCACAGCTGATTATCTGGAGTTGGTCATGTAAAAAGAGGTCACTGTCAATAGTTCAGCTCATTCCAAGGGTGAGCTGCTAATATGAGTTTATTTGAGAGTCCCTTTTTGTGTGTTCAAGCTCAATGAACAATGATGTCAGCATTACCCTAGAGGCAAAAAGACAAAAGAACACACAGAAAACCCAGGTAGAGTTAATTCTATGAGATAATTGAGATTCCTAAAACAAGGTCATTTTGTTTGGAGAAACCAACCAAGTAGAACTCCAAATTCCATCTCAAAGCACTCCAACTAGGGGGTCTTCAGGCCATGCCTTACTTAGATGAAATTCTTCAAATTGCGTAAAACAAATATGAAAAGGAAATACATGTCACCAGAAAAGAAGAAAAGTTTTAATGGGTCTTTACAAGATCGACTGGATGTCTGGTTCTGCATGTTCTTTTCCTTTTTTTATCTCTAGGGTAATGCTGAAGTCATTGTTCAGATGTTTTGAGTGTGAATGAGAATGACCATTTCACACCAAAGATTCTCAACCAGTCTGTCATCTGTCAAACAGCTGGGAATGCTTCTTGACGTTTTGCTTTGCAGGACAGCAATAATCTCTCATCACCTGTCAGTCCCAAAATGTCCCATCAGCTGCCGCTGGTGATTCTGGCAATCAATAGCCAGTCTCTTTGTGGTATCACTTCTGCCTGCTTAGAGCACAACACTTTAAGCTGCCCTGTTGCTCAGATAGGGGACAGATTGACTAAAATGAAATTTTAGAGCTACTGTCCACACATTGTCAGTGGAGATAAGAACCCAAACTACACAGACCAAAAATAAAGGGGTGAGGTGGGATAACAAGGATCATCTTTATGTCATGTCTTAGATACATGCTCTACTGGCGTATGTCCCTCTGCTAAGAGAAGAAAACATTTAACTTGTAAAAAATATTAATGACATCATTGGATTAGATAAAGAGCAGCAAAGAAAACTGGAAAATGTTCAAATAATGCATTTTTGATTTAACAAAGTCAGTTTTATTACTGGAGAATAGTTAACCAAATACAGATGACAATGAAATTATTATTCAATGGTGTTTTTCCTAGGAAGAAATGAGAATAAATAATTGAGTTTTGAACAAAATGACACATTGTTTAAAGAGAAAAATGTAAGTTTTTACTGAAGGCTGTGGTTTGACATACATTTCCCCCTCATTCCTGGAATTATTCTTGGCTCATAATTTACTGATGCACCACCTACACATGAATAGTTGTTCATAGTGGTGAGCAGATTACATGTGTATATTTTGAAGACCTTCACTTATTTTTCTTGAGTAGTAATGCCCATTATTCACATCCTATTTGTTCACTCAGTTTAGTGAAAAATCATTAAACAATTGTCCTCATACCTTTCTTTTGAAAATTTGAAAATCATATGGTCACAGGATAAGTCCACTAAAAAATAATATTTGAATAGAATGAAAATCTATGTTTATTACAGTGAGAAAGATTACAAATAAAATTAGACATAGCACAAATAAAAGATTTGTTTAAATCTAATATTTATCACAAAAGTACAAATGCCAAGTAGGAAAAGCTATTTACAAGTCAGTTTTCTCTATATTTGGAAAAGGACTAATGATTACACAGCACATCTCACAGAATGGGCTCTTGTCAATTCAAAAAAAGTGAGGCAATTTAAGAATTCTCATTGTATTTTGAATTTAGTCATTTACAGATAAAGATTATAAACATCAAATTACTTAAATAACAAAATTTTATTGTATGCAAATTTGTTGTATGTTATAATGCAAACATGTTTCTTCTGATGTTCATTCAGAATACAAAAAAAAACTTAGGTATCTAGATTATTATGTATGAGCAATTGCTATGTACACGTCACAATATAAATTATATGGCCAGACATGTTTTGTGAATTTTCTCAAGCTGAGGTTAGCCAAGGCCAAACTTCAAATCTAAACCTTCATCTCACATCTGTTTTGAAAATTCTATGCACACACGGAGATATACACACAAATCCAGCCCTGGCCTCCTGACCTAAGCTTGAAATCCTGCAGTGACCAGGAGAGCTGGAATGTGTATGTAAAGTTGTGCATGACAGATGTGTGTATTTGTGTGTGCACATGCATGTATGTGTGTTTATATTCTTTTTTTTCCCTTGCCCACTCATTATGCTACAAGAGAGGAGGCTTTAGAGAGAAAGGGGCACATCCTACTTCTGTGGGGTATCAATTGCAAATTCTGGCTATTTAACCTCTGAGGGTGCCTTTGAAGGTCCACTGCTACCTCCATTCTCTTTCCCTGTGCTGCCATCTTGCCCCTCTGAGACAAACACCGCCCTCAGCAGCCACTTCTTCCCACTCGCCTTCTACTCTGTGGGTGTGCTGCTGTGCATACCACACCTGGATTGCTTGGTCCTTCCCAGCAACCTCCTCAGGTTGGGTTTCTTAGCAGTTGGGTCTCTGGACCACTTCTACACATTCCATAGCCTCTGATTTGCCTGAACAGAAAGTCTTATACAGCTGGTACCTGAATAAGGCAGGTACTGGTTTCTGTTATCTAGACCAAAGAGATCCATGGTTTGATCTCCAAGGCATCTTCTCACCATGGTTTTCAAAACATTCTCTCATATCATCTTTATTTTTTTTTAGATTTTTTAGATTTTTATTTATTTATTTTAGAGGAGGAGGAGCAGAGAGGGAATCTGAAGCAGACTTCACATTAAGCGCAGAGCCTGATGCAGGGCTCGATCTCACCACCCTAAGATCAGGACCTCTCACATCATCTTCTTACCAGACTTGGGTTAGAGAGTAAGAAGCATCCACACCTTTTTGCCACTCTCTTTAAGGCAATTATCCTCGAAGAAAGCAGTACTTATTTACTCTTGGTGACTCCAACATAGATTATTCTAGTGTGTCTTTATAGAATATATACACACTTATCAGCAATATCAACAGTGTTTTGGTTTGCCTGGAAGTAGAGATAACTGGTGAAGTCCATTTTACTCACCCATTAGATAGAAAGATAGATGGAATAGCAATTCATATACACGCACACCACACACCACATACACACTGTGTTCAAGTACTACATCAAATGAAAGTTTTTTTGTACTAGTGACCTGATGCACATTATATGTTATTTATGCCATGTAACAAAGTTTTATTTCAAAACCTGGGAAGATTTAGTTTTCTTTCCATTTTTATGTCCCTGTTCATAAAGAAAAAGAATAAATGGAAAATGGGCTGGAACTTTAAATCTGCAGTTTCGTTTTTCCCTTCTTGCCCTTACCAGTCCCAATCATACACATCAATAAAGAAAAGAGAAAGAGGGGCACCTGGGCGGCTCAGTGGGTTAAGCCTCTGCCTTCGGCTCAGGTCATGATTCCAGGTCCTGGGATTGAGCCCCACATCGGGCTCTCTGCTCAGCAGGGAGCCTGCTTCCCCCTCTCTCTCTGCCTGCCTCTCTGCCTATTTGTGATCTCTGTCAAATAAATAAATAAAATCTTAAAAAAAAAAGTATTAAAAAAGAAAAAGAAAAGAGAAAGAGAGAAATGAATTAGAAATGATCAGTAAGTGGAAAAAAGATAGGTTCTTCCTGGCCAAACCTGAAGTCATTTTGAGCTAATTAAACACAGCTCTTACTGAAGCAAAGAGGACATATTTAAAGTATTAATTCTGACTTTTTCTCCCCTCCTCCACACTTTCTGCTGCTTATTTCCCCATTAGTTGCTAAAATAGTTGGGCCCTATCAAAATATAGAGACACTTGGAAAAAAGACTACAAGACAATTGTTCTTGAGAATGTTCCATCTTCCCTGGAAGTTCCGGTGATCTGAGCATGAAGGATATACAGACCTACGGTATCATTCCTTCTATTAGTCTTTCCATCCTCATTTTCCAGGCTGTTTCATACAGCAGCTATTCCAAACATTTTTTGAATGCCTTCATTAGCTATGGCTTCCAAAAGTTTGGTTAAAATCGTAAATGAGGTGAGCAAGCAAGATGGGGGCCTTTTCATTTTATTGGGCACACAAGCCATTTATGCCCCATCCCCTACTTGATCCTCCTAGCACCAGAACGGAGTCTTCCCTGGATGGGGACACAATTGTCTGTCCCGAGGCCGTTTCATGCATGCCACATATCTGCGCTCTTGGAATCTGGAGCCTTGACTTCATTTCAGGGCATCAGAGGTATTTCTGCCCAAACTCCAAGAGCTTTTTCTCTCCTTTCTGCTCTTTTACCCCTCTCCTTTTTCCTGTTTTCAATTCCTGAGAGCAGTCTGAGCTACACGTTTACGTGACACTGCTAGAAAAGATCTCAACAAGAGCAGATTTGGAGGGTTTTACTTCATCTCCTAGTTCCATTACTGACTGACTATGATTTTGGAGAAGTCATTTAAATTCTCTCAGCTTCTATAACCTCATATACAAAATGGGCTGTGTTATCAACTGCACGAGGAGAACATTACTGGTGTGTGTATTAGAATTACGGTCAGGGGCTTCCCGTGTATGGCTGCCCAACATGCAGGGACCGTGGGCTGAAAGGATCCAATTCACTATTCCAGGCATGCTTTTAAGCTGCACTCTTCTCTACCCTTCTTTTTTTTTTAAGATTTTATTTATTTATTTGACAGAGATCACAAGTAGGCAGAGAAGAAGCCAGCAGAGAGAGAGAGGTGGAAGCAGGCTCCCTGCTGAGCAGAGAGCCTGATGCGGGGCTCGATCCCAGGACCCTGGGATCATGACCTGAGGTGAAGGCAGAGGCTTTAACCCACTGAGCCACCCAGGCACCCCATCTTCTCTACCCTTCTTAAAGTTGATGTCATTGTATGGGCTTTTTAAAGGATTTGAACAATGGTGATGCCTTTTTAAGGCTCCATGTCTGTTTAAAGAATAACAACAAAATTATGATTCCATAATAGTGCTGGGTTAATATTTAAATCTATAAATCAACATTTTAGAACTCCAGAACTCTTTACTCTCCAAGAGCTAGAGATTGTACATGCTTATCCATACAAGCTTGGAGTTTAATAGCTTCCAATCTCTGTTCACAACCTGGAAAATGCTATCCTGTTTAAGGCCCACTTTAGGACATACCTGGCACAATTTATACACACAAGTTAGTCCCTTTTCAAATGTCATTCCCATTAGTATCTTGTGTCAGAATTTCAAGTGAAATGAACACACTGTAACCTAGTATTTTAAAAGGTCATGTTGAAGGAGTAGAGAAGCTTAAATTAATTTTCCCTGTTCTTATCCAGTAGGTCTTTACCTCAATAGGATTTCCTATAATTCTATCTTAATCCTTGTCTCTGCAGATGAACCAAACAGACCACAACATGGAAGAGCCTGCCAAAGTGGCTCCCGCCAGCAGCCCTTTCTACCCTTTAAGGGTAACTTCAGCTTAATGATTGTTCAGAGATCCAAATCAATCAAGAAAGCAAAGAGCAGACGCATATTTTATTATGCTCTGCAAAGTTCTATTTGTTTAGCCATGTGCAAACATTGCCCTAAAATGGTTGAAAGGTTAGAACATTAATCATTTACTAGATCTATTCAATTCTTAAAATTTATGGTAAGAATAAATCATTTGAAGGAATTTTTCTATATAGGCAATATTAATTTGGGATATTTGGAAGAAATTGCACTGCTGACTCTGTGCTTTGAGACTTGGTATAGACAGAGAAGTAGAAAATTATTTAGAAGGTCTACTGGAATCCATCATTATGTTTTTGAGACTATGAATTACAAAAGCTGTAAAAGTATTTTCTAGCAATACCAGTTAAATGAAGTATAAAAGTTAAATGAAAGCTAAAATCTCATACAATGCTACCAGCCTTGCCCTAAGCATTGTTCTCAATTATTGGAAGCACAATATGCAGGTTCAAAAAGTATTTCCTAATGAGCCATTTTACTTGAACTATTCTTGCCATAATCTTCCCCTTCCCTACATTTTGGTTACTGTTGAGGGGCTGGAAAAGAATGTTATTTATTTGGGGGCCGATATATGATCATATGGGTAAAAAGTATTAGATATTCATTAGTTGGACATTTATCATGATAAATATTACTCATAATCAATATTACTTAAGGAATTTGAGCCTAACTCTCAACTTGATGGAATTCACCATTACTGAACTTAATTTTTTTTTCATGAGAAAATGATTTTGACTATAAATATCATGGCTAAAAACAACCAAATGAGACTAGATTTTTATCAACAAATGAATGAAAGGGTGGTTTGTTTTTTTTTTAAGTTGTCTTTTTAACAGTTCACACAAGACTCGGAAAATGCAAAAATCTTATTTAAATTTGAAGATTGGTATCCATTCTTCATTCTAAGTCTCTCCATATGGACCTCTGTAAGGATTTGAATGGATAAAACTAATAAAAAATGTTTACCTCTACTTCTTATCTAGAAATTACTACTAAAGGAAGAATGGGTTCTCTCTTTCAAATAGACTCTTAATCCATACAATCATTGCACTGAAACACTTAAATATTTACCAAGGAAAAATACAAATTTTACACTTTTCTATATTGTGACTTTTATTTTATTTTTTAAAGATTTTTAAATTTTTATTATTTATTTGACAGAGAGAGAGAGATCACAAGTAGGCAGAGAAACAGGCAGAGATAGAGGGAGAAGCAGGCTCCCTGCCGAGCAGAGAGCCCGATGCGGGGCTTGATCCCAAGACCCTGGGATCATGACCTGAGCCGAAGGCAGAAGCTTAACCCACTGAGCCACCCAGGCACCCCTATTGTGACTTTTAAAGTATGAAATACAATCATACTACAACTTAAGAAAAGAAAACTAAGGTACAGAAAAATAAATTAAATTTCATGATACTGTCTTTAGTCTTTGACTTCAATCTATGAACTGCAAGTTCCCTATAGAAAATTCTCCCAACTTCTCAAGAGCTCACCTACAAATAAAAAATTTCTAGATTCATCCTTACCTTGTTCCTATCACCTAAAAAGAAGATACTGCTTGGAAATTTTGCCCTGAATTTAATTTCTAGGCAAATCATCAGTCTTCACCCTTTTATAAAACATCAGCAGGTAACATTACAACCTAATATAATCAGAATAACAAAAATTATTCAAAGTAGTTTCCCTGAATATCTCTCCTGGAGGTTTTTAAATTTCTGCATGTTTACACATGATGATCTTTAGCTATATATCTATCATTCCATACATCCATTTACCTATTTTTTTAATTTTTTTATTAATATGTAATGTATTATTAGCCCCAGGGCTACAGGTCTGTGAATCACCAGGTTTACACTTCACAGCACTCACCATAGCACATACCTTCCCCAATCATTTACCTATTCTTTTATGTAATGCCTATATACCTTCTTCTGCTTCCCTCTGTGTATCTATATGTTTATATTTACCTATATGCATATTTATAAATCTCTTTATGTTTAATCAATCAATGGTCTGGACTCAACCATTGTTTTTGATCTGGATCCTTTATTTCTACCCCATTTTCATCCCAGGGCAAACTTAATAAAGATTTTCAAAATACTGCATACAATTCCTACATTAGCTTTACTTGCTCTTACATTAGCTTTTATTTGCTTTTTTATACAATGAATATTTATTTATTTATTTATTTTTTTAAGATTTTATCCATTTGACAGACGGAGATTACAAGTAGGCAGAGAGGCAGACAGAGAGAGAGGGGGAAGCAGGCTCCCTGCAGGGAGCCTGATGCGGGGCTCGATCCCAGGACCCTGGGATCATGACCTGAGCCGAGGCAGAGGCTTTAACCCACTGAGCCACCCAGGTACCCCCACTGAATATTTATTTTAATTTATCTGCCAATTTAAATGCTATACATATTCTAAAAATGTATAGATATTTACATCTCCTTCTCTTCCTTGATAACTTATCTAGACGTCAGTGCCTAAACATTTCTTATGCAATTTTATGTGTTCCATTTTGTTTTCTAGCTATTTGTATACTTGTATTACCCCATTAATAAACAATACACTCCTTGAAAGTCAGATCTTTTGCTCTAGACTTTTTCTTATAATGTCAAATAAAGAATTCTGGAGTAGAAGGAATTTACTACACATTCATTGGATAATTTAACAGATGTCCAAAAATTAATTTGGAAAAATTTGCAAGTTGGCTTGTGTTGTGGAGGTCACCTGGATTCAACAAAAATCAGAAAAGAACTCCTCTAACAATCTAGGAGAATGTTGATATAAATTTGGCTTAATAACAGAGATGTGAAAATTGAAGTTGTGAATTTACAATATTTCCAAAAATTGAAATGAAGGGATTACATGACAGAATTGATCTACAAAATAAAGTAGAGTAAAAAATCAAGGATGGCTTTAATTTATCCAGCCTGGGAAACTGGTTAAAGAATACCACGATGGTAAATCTGAGAGTTAGACAAGAGAGCTAATGGGTTGGGGTGTGTAAGCCATATGCCATCACAGTAACTGTACTCAATGATAGATGGAGTGTGGACTGAAAAGACACAGAATGGAAAAGTAATGAGGAGAAGCAAAGGACCCACAGGAGAAGCTGGCAGAGCCACAAGTGGAGGCCAGCTACTATTTAAGGAAAGCTGAGAAAGTAATATGTTTTCAGAAGAAGTATGGAATCAATAATAAAGAAACTGGATTTTAACAGTGATCAAAATAGTGAACAGTTCAATATTAGCAAGATGGTGATCACTGCCAAGCTCATGATGGGCTACTTCAGTTGAATGGTAGCATTGTTTTCTCCTGTTAATAAAAAATAATGACATATCTTTCATTGTCCTTTTGTTACATATGACATTTCACATAAAATATTCTTCTCTAGAGGACCAATCAATAAAAAATAGTTTTATATATAAAACTGGGCTATAAACAATATACAAAGCAAAACTCATTTTATATGGTAAAATTCAATATATTTTAGTTTTCCTTCATGCTCTGAAAAAATTCATGTATCAAACAATCTGGGTCCTGAGTTTAATTTCATCTCTGAATTCTTTCATCACTCTTGTTCAACATAGTATTAGAAGTCCTAGCCACAGCAATCAGACAACAAAGAGAAATAAAAGGTATCCAAATTGGCAAGGAAGAAGTCAAACTCTCTCTCTTCGCAGATGACATGATACTTTATATGGAAAACCCAAAAGACTCCACCCCCAAACTACTAGAACTCATACAGCAATTCAGTAACGTGGCAGGATACAAAGTCAATGTACAGAAATCAGTGGCTTTCTTAT
>PISX010018292.1:0-40994 GCA_004024625.1 Mellivora capensis | reverse complement strand
CCCTATGATCTTTTCTCTTTTTGAGTGCTTTTTATCAGTCTTCAAGTTAATGCTGGTCCCCAGTCTTAGGGGACTCTCGTATTGGGGTATTACTTCCCAATGCGTCTCCTCTGGTGGCTCCCTCCCCCTTTTGTTTATCTTCCGATACCAGTCCGGTGTTCCCGCTCGGCTTTACCTGCCCACTGGTGTCTTCTGCCCCGGTAGAGATCCTGACATCCCACTGGCGCCTTCTGCCCCCGTAGAGATCCTGACGAGTAGAATTTTGATCTCAGGCTGATTTCATGAGTGATCGGAGTTCCTTGGTAGGTAATCAGCTCACTTTAGGGGACAGGTTGAACCAGAGCATCCTCCTAGTTCCCCGCCATCTTGTCTCTAGGACCTTTTTTTTTTTAAGACTTTATTTATTTCCGAGAGAGAGGGAGTGCGAGTGTGGGGGTGGATGGAGAGAGAAGCGGATTCCCTGCTGAGCAAGAAGCCCAATGCAGGACTCGATCCCAGGACCCTGGGATCAGGGCCTCAGCTGAAGGCAGACACTTAACCACTGAGCCACCCAGGCACCCCTAGAAGAGGCCCTTAAATAAAAGGTTACTGCAAATAAAGATCAAACACCTTTAGACAACTAGTTCGCTCATTCATTCAATAGTATTAAATGCCTACTATATGCCAGGTACTTTCCAAGGCATTTGAGATACATCAATTAAAAAACAAAACAAAACAAAAATACTCATGCCTTCAAGGAGCTTACATTTGGCAGAAAGAAACTAAGAGAGAGGGAAGTCCATGACACAGCATGTTGGAAGGTGGTAAATGTCCTGGGGGAAAGAAAAGCAGAAGGAAAGGAAAGTAACAGGAACGGGGCACACTGCAAGATGAAAATAGAAGAACGGGACAGAGAAAAGTATGGAATTTGGAGGTGGGGGACACAATCAACAGATCAAATTAAATAATCCATATTTAGAAATCTATTAAAATGTGGCTATTTTGTCTAGTTGATGTTTTTTAATTATTGTAGACTGTGCTCATACGCTATGCCGACAGTCAATCTCCATCCACGATCAAATATTTGCACTTACACAAAATTTTAATGTGCATAAAAGTATTTATGAAGATCTTGCCAAATGTGGCAAGAATTTCAACTCTAGGATATAAGGAATTCCACTCTGTATTCCTGGGGATCATTAGAGAAAGAGGAACCTGGGGTTTGGGTATAGAAATGGAACAGAAAGCAGATGGCAAAGCAGGAGTGAGGGCTTTTTATAGTGAAGTCCTAGAAATAAAGACGTGAAGAGGATATGAGACAGGACTGAGAGCTTGGTGGTGACCTTTCCGATCTGTCAGGAAGAAGGGTGGTAAGAGAGGTGTCAGACGTGCAAGCAAGGGTCTTGTTTTAGGTGTCCATACATACGTGTGTATCTGGAGCAAAGTGACACTGGTTCACGTCCGCAGTGGAGACACGGAGCCACCTACGGCAGCAGATCGAGGCCCGGCTGTGAAGCTGAAGCCCCAGCAGAGGAGTATGGGCTGTACAGTGGGGATTTAAGTGGGATCCATTACGTCTCGAGTGGTAGCAAGAGATTTAAGGACAAGCACGGTGCAGCCGGGAGCCTGCCCCGCTTACACACTCGATGACCTCGGTTCATCAGGAGGCCCCACGGGCTGCTTCAACTTCTTCTGGAAGGAATGAGGGTAAGAACGGTACGCACTGTCGTGGCAGCATGAGGACTGAATGAAGGAATACACAGAAGGCCCAGGAGGCATCAAGGTAAGGGTTCACAGACACGTCTGGCCCGCCAGTGGTTTATACTGAGTGGGGAGAGTAGACCAAACCAGCGTACATCCTGCAAATTTACCTCCAAAATTCAGGCTGAGGAGAACAGGCAACAAACAAGACAAATACGCAAATTAATTTGGACATCACATAGCACGTATGTTTTGGAGAAGAATTAAGCAGAGAAGGGGCTGTTGCAATTTAGAGTAAGGTAGTCATGGAAGGCTCCATCAAGACACCCTGAGCAAAGGCTCAGTCCCCAGAGAAGGAACAGGAAAGGGCACGACCTGAGGCCAGAGCGTCCCAGGGCGTTCTGGGTGGAATGACCCAGGAGAGGAGCCAGTAGGAAGAGGGGTCACAGATCAAGGGGTGAGAGGAACTCATGGGAGACTGATGGCACTGGCACCAGGACCACTGGAATCTTCTCTGAGGGCCTGGGGTGCCAGGGAGGTCCCTGTGAGCAGCAGCACTTGCCTTGGGTTTTAGAAGGACCCTTCTGGCTGTTGAGCTGGGGGCCGGAGTAGGGGGGAGACTAGGGAGAGAAGCAGGGGGACCATAAGAAGTGATCCCTATAATGCAGGCAAAATATGACCTTGGCTGAGGATACCATGGTACCCGGGTGGCTTTGGCGGTGCGAGTCCTGTGATTCCAAATCTCCTGTGAGGATAAAACATGCAGAGCTATTTTTAACAGGGAACATGACGTTCGATCTCTGTCATCGCTCTCCTGGCGAGTTCCTGTCACCGCAGATGAGCAGACTGGGGGGAGGGGGGCAGCGAGAGCTGGAAACTGAGATGCTTTTCATCGTGTCCTTTAAAATACTTTGCCAACTCAGATGTTCAATCTCTCATTCTGCAGATGTGGACAACCTCATGTCAGTACCCCCCGACGACGCTTATGGATGGCAGAAGTAAGTGCAAAGTTTAACTGACATATTTTATAGAGATGGCCGAGTATTCATAGTCTCTACTATTAGAGAGGCTGAGGAACGGGCAGTGAGTCAGTAAGATACAATTTATGTATGGCGTCAGCCGATAATGGACGTGTCCCCTCCTAGCCAGCAAGGCACTGTCATCAAGACAAAATCTACCCAAAAACCGCAACCATGATTTGTGTGACCACATCTTTATTAGTCACGGGAAGGAGAGGAAAATTCTTCCACTACCCTTTATGGTCTTCCAGCCGGACGAATAATGAAACTTACGTGAGACAGACCAACAGGAAAAGAAACCGGAGGTTCTGACCTGCACGCACGGAGTCCCGGTAATGAAAAGGACCAGGAGAGGCCGCTTTTATACATTTCAGACAAAACCACAATACATTTGTGAGGAACCGACAGGATAAAGAAAACAGGCGTCTGGGAGCTTCAATTAGTAGGGAATTCTAAAGGGAATTTGGGCTGAGGTAATAGGTTAGGAAAAAAGGAACAAACTTTGTTTCTAGGGCTTTCTCAGCTTTAAAGCCCCCATCTCTGATAATAAGGATGTCTTTTAAGTTCTTAGTACAAAGAAAGTATTTTTCCTGAGTGATTTGTTTCCTGTTTTCCTGCTCAGAGGGACAGAGGTGGCTGGGAGCGTCCTCGCATCAGCCTAGGTCGCTTTTATTTAAAACAATCAGTAAACCGAAGCCGCACCTTTTGGGGGTGGCCTGCCCTTGGCGTCTACCCAGGGATGTAGCAGTTTTGTCTCCTGCCTCTAGGCTCATCCTTTCACTGAGATCTATAGAAATGGGAGGGGCTCCAAAGTTAGCAATACTGTCAGAATTGCTAACGCTTTCTGCTGTCAACATCCAGAGAGACTATTAAAAACAGAAATTCATTTAAACCTCAATACCTAGGCTTTAGGTTACATACAGAAAACTAGGTTTCTCTGGAGAGAGGATTATATCTAATGATATGAGATATCCATGAGAGACTGTGGGCTCTGAGAAACAAACTGAGGGTTTTGGAGGGGAGGGGAGTGGGGGGTCGGGTGAGCCTGGTGGTGGGTACTAAGGAGGGCACGGATTGTTGGAGCACTGGGTGTGCTGCATAAACAAGGAATCTTGGAACACTGAAAAAATTAAATTAATAAATAAATAAAAATTTAAAAATAAATAAAGTCAAGAAAAGCAGAAAAAAAGAAAAACAAAAAGGAAATTCATCTCTCTCTGTGAAATGTAAGGACTCCTGGGAGAACGCTGGTGGGGGAGATAAAAGTATCAGAAGCAGAGCAGGTGTTGGGCAGCCGCAGGGCAGACCCACCAGGGTACGAACGAGACACCATGAACCCCCCCAGCTCCCACATGGGGTGACGGAGGCAGTGCCCAAGCCCCAGCCCATAGCAAGCATGTGCCACGTCCCAGTGAACCACACCGACGAGATCATCTCAATCTCAATACCAGTGTTGTTCTCTTTGTTGAGCAACAGACACATTTTTCTCTAGATGTGCTCCTTTCCAAGGAAATGAATAAATAAATCTGAATTCCAAACATATATTAAAACGTATCTTTGCATATTAACGTCTCCTCATCCTTTTTATGGGAATAACCAGTTTCAGTTTAAACAGCTCTACACGGTGTAAGTGACTCTGGACAGTGTTATTAATCTTTGTTCCCCCGGCGTCAGCCAGCCCAGACTCGGGACGCAATCGAGTGTTAGGAATAAACGCTTGGATGCATGAAATCATAAAGACAGTCTGACCCGAGCTCTGCCGGGAAGAGAGATCAAATCGAGCTGGCAGAGGAGAGGTTTTATGAGGATGCTACAGGCCAAAGCTCGGATGTATGAGGCCAGCGTTCCTGGGGGAGGCAGGGAGCCGCTCTCAGCCCCCTGGGGACATGTGGCACCTGGGATCTCAGCCTCTCTCTGCATGTTACAGGATTTTTATTCCATCAGTGCCCAAGGCTCTTGGTCGTGCCACTCCAAAGAATGAAGAGGTAAATCAGGCGAAGAGTGACCGGCAGCAAACCACAGTCTATTGAGGGACAATATAAAGCTCCTGGAGAGGGAGGGGACCCGAGAGGGTTGCTGCTTGGCGTTCAGATCTCAGGGTTTTCGTAAGCTCTTTTGCAGAACCATCTTGAGCATCTTGAGTGCGGGCCCCCGTGGACTGGCTGCTGAGGTGTGTCCATCAGGGCTCTGATCGTGCCCCCGTCTACCTAGTGGGTTATCATTCAAGGGCTGATGGTCTTTGGGGCTGACGTCTGGAGCCCTACTGCCTCCGCCTGTGACAGGGACCCATGTTTTCGGGTTCACTGTTCCGTTGCAGGATGTTTTGCAAGTCATCCCTGCAGAGGCTGCCAGACAGGAAGGTCTTGTGGTCTCGTCTAAGCTGTCAAAGAGGGCACTAGTGTGGTTTCCTCTTAGCTGTCCCGGCTCCCCGTGTTCTTGTTGGGGACACTGGCCCTCACTCCCTCAGTGTCCAGTTAACCCCTGATGCACGGATCTGCTTCTTACGGGCTCTCTCTCTACACTGTTGTGCTGTGACTGTCACTGCCACCCACAGCCCCTCCCCCAGCCCCGGCCGACACCTGCGGCTTGACTTCAGAGCCCCTCTGCCTCTCTCCTGAGATCTTTCTTTGGCCACAGGGGCCTGCTGGCTCATGCTGGGGTAACCCTGAGCCAGTCAAAGATGGGACTGAACATGTCACTTCCCCAGCATCCCCACTCCCAGGTGAGATCATTCAGAGCCTCGGTGTCCCCAGGTGTCCCAACTGCCCCCAGAAGACCTGCAACATGCTTTCCATTAGGCAATCACCCTAGGACTAAGGGTCCCCAGCGACATTGAGGGCAGGCACCTTCTAACCTGCTGCCCACCACAGTAGGTGGGACCCCCTCAGAAGGGGATTGCTGCAGTAATTAATTTGTAATTAATTAAAGTAATTTGGCATCTCCAAACCATGTTTCTCATGGGACTTGATTCTCCCAATAGTGATCATGCACTGTGATTACCTCTCATATGGAAAGAGGGAAACTGGAGGAAGTTAAGCCACTAACACAATTTCGACAACACTCAGAACCCTGCCTGGTCCTGCCAGGACACACAGCACACACTGAAAGATCCCCTGTCTCAGCCTCTCCTTCAGTGACTGGACGCTCCCATCAGGTACTTGCGGTTCTTTGAAATATTGTGAAGAGTGAACCAGTGAGAGCTCCCGAAGTCAGGGTTCTGCACATGCTAAGGAAACTTGAAAGTGCATGATTTAGACAAGGGGGAAATGAACAGTCATGCTCTAAACTTGACACATGAGAAGGAAGCACAGTAGCCCAATGGGCTTAGCACAAACGTGAAGAGATGCTCTGAGAAAGAATAAGCCAAGAGTTATGTTTCCGAAACAATTAGGTTAATAAATGTTCAGCCATTTTACAAGAGCATAAACCAATTTTATTTGTGTGCAAAGTCCTTGAGATTAGAAAAATCAATAGAAGCCGTTTCACTTCACTACCTCAAGAGAATTTTAACACATTTCGTCATTTCTGCCAAGAACTGTGAGTTCAGTATGTATTGAAAGTATAGGAAAATGTGTAGCAGCGTATTGTCCAGAGAGAAGGAAAATCTGAATTACTTTCAATGAACCGAGAGGATTTGAAATGGAAAATACAGTGAAGCAAATAATTACCTTGAAACAGATCTTAAATATGCAATCACGTATGAGAGTGATTGCATTTCAGAAAAGTCCAAGATCAATTCTTCTAAGAGTAGACAATAAGAAGTCTAGGTGACTTGATTCAAAGATAATTTTCTTAACGAGAAATGAAGGGTCAGAATTCGCATATAAAAAATCATACCCAGGGCACCTGGATGGCACAGTCAGCTGAGCGTCCAACTCTTGGTTTTGACTCAGGTTGTGATCTCAGTGTCATTGGATCAAGCCCCATGTCAGGCTATGTACTCAGCTCGGTCTCCTTGAGTTTCTCCCCCTCCCTCTGCCCTTCCCCACCCTGCTCTCTCTCTCTCTCAAATAAATAAATCTAAAAAAAAAAAGTTACCCAGTATTTATGCTATTTTGAGCAAGAGTGGTCTAGATTTGAACTGCTGACACAGTCCTGCCTGAAGGATGCTTCCCCTGCCCTTTGAGTGTCCCTGGCACTGGGGGTAGAGCTCATGCCCGTGGTTAAGGTTAACTACCTGTGCCCTCATCCCTCGGTCATGCAGCAGACACACAGGGAGCCCTCACTGCATTTGCTTCCTATAGCTGCTGAAGCAGAGTACCACAGCCTGGCTTACTTAACAGAAACTTCCCGCCTCATGGTCCTGGAGGCAGCAGGTCTGGTATCGGGCGTCCAAGGGCCACGCTCCCTCTGAAGGGAAGGTCCCAGCCTACCTCCTGGCTCCCGACGGTTCCCTGGCTTATAGCAGCAGAACTCGCATCTCCCACGGTGTTCTCCCTGTGTCCGTGGTTCCCCTCTCTAAGGACGCTGGCTGCCGTGGATGAGGGCCCACTGCTCCGTATGATCTAAGCTTAATCATCTGCAAAGAGCTTATGTCCAAGTAAGGTCACATCTGAGATCCTGGGTCTTAGAATCCCAACATCATTGGGAGGACACAGTTCTACCCAAAACAGTCATTAAAAGGCATCAAGCATTATGAAGATTTTGAAGGTGCTGAAAAGTTACCTGCCCTCAAGAATCAAACCCCTCTTCTGGGGGACACTGACCCATAAACAGCGTATGAACACATCTGTGATGCTATATGCCCAAGAAGGGATGCATGCCCACTCTGCAACGGAAGGGACAGCTTTCTGGACGTGGTGAACTTCAGAGCTTAGAAATCCTACTCAGTGCAGCAGCCAACACAGTAGAAGAATAAAATCAAGGGAGGTCTTCAGTTTTGTTTTCCCCTATGTTTGGAATGTGGCTCAGTTGGGCATGTTCACAAGTTAAGGGAAAAGACCCATGGGGCACCTGGGGTCAGTCAGTCAGTTAAGTGTCTGGCTCTTGGTTTCCACTCAGGTCATGATCTCAGAGACATGAAATCAAGCCCAGCATTGGGCTCCTGATGGGGCTCTGTGCTGGGCATGGAGTCTGCTTGAGATCCTCTCCCTCTCCCTCCACCCCTCCTCTCTCCTTCTGTCTTTTTTTCTCTCTCTCTGTCTCTGTCTCTCTCCCTCTCAAAAACAAACAAATAAATAAAAGGAAAAAGGCGAGATTGAAGATAAAGGCTAGAGGACATACTCAATGAAGTGAGCTTATCAAAGAGTCAGCCAAGGCTATGTCCGCAGACTCAGAGTTCACAACAAGCTAAATGGGCATAGATGTTATTAACATACCTTGGGGACCCTGCTTATAAGAGTAGAGTCTGAGATCCAGAAAAAGCTTCTCCTTAGCAACAGGAAGTCATAAGACGAGGTGTACAGAAAGTAGTGAGTCTCAGAGAGCAGGTCTAGAAGCCCCGAGAAAGACTGGTTACCTCCGCCCCTTGGGAACCTCTACTCAGGATCCTCTCCTTAGAGTGCCAAGACTCCCTCACTGCTCCTGGCAGGAAAGAGACCAGAGCGAGTCTACAGCATACCCGATAGCAGGGTCTGCAAACTCATCCTGGAATTCAAAATTCTCTTAAACTTTGCTAGCAGAAAACATGGGAGAAATGACACGTCAGTGGAACCGATCCAATAGTTCTTGAGGTAATTCACATTTTAAATGAAGTAGATCCAAGGGATTTATACACACTTGAACATAAAACATAATACTCATTTAAATACAATAATAGAAGGCTGAATGGTGTGCTGAGGCTAAGCAAATTCAGATGATAAAGTAGTAATTTTAGGTCCGGTCTCTTCAGTAACAATAAACGGGGACCCTGAAAAATTACAGCTTAGTCTTGCAAAAATATTCCTCTTCAGAATTTATTTTTACATTTATGAATGAACCTAAAGCAAATTAGAATATGGGACCAAATCCAAGTTAAGATATTCAGCATTCTTAAAGACATTTTCTAAATAAGTTTAAATGTGTTCACTAGCTAACAACAACAACAACAAAAATGTGCTCATTAACTACAAGTTCAAGTTAATTAAGATTATAAAAATCATTCACAAAAAAAGGCAGTGGTGTTTGATTAAAGTTACTGCTGTTTCACTCATTCTGTTGATTTGGTCAATGTCCTTTATCATTGTTACGAATAGGGATATATGTATCAATGAGTATCTTTCTCAATTCTTTAATAGAAATACATAGTAATTGGGTACATTTGACCTAGTGGCAAATTAGCCTTCATGATAAAACATTATTAAATGCACAGTAATCTTCTGAGATTCCATGCAACCTTAAACATCATCTAGAATTATTTTGGTATTAAGACATTTCTATTCTGCTACTATTAATGTCTTACCCTTGAACATTTTCCCAGTTTCTACCACTGCCAATTTCTCCTGTTCTTTTTATGTTTCACACATTACAGAGACAGGAGAGAAACCCTCAGGATCCAGATCAAGGCCTCACTATGTCTATATACACACCACAAGCCCCACTAGATGCTCAAAAAAGAAAATGAGTTATTTTTAGAAAACATTGTGCGGTACATCTCCTTCTTAGAGATGGACAGGGCACTGAAAGAATGGTCTAGAAGATGAGGTGATCTCAGACTTAGTTCTAATCTTGGACAAATCCCTTTATCTAATTGCTTTTTCATTCTTAATCTGTAAATTAGGGACTGGATTTAGAACTCACAGATGTGTAAAATTGGAAGTGAAGGTTAAAGTTATCTGGTCTGATCAAACACATATTTCTATTTTATATGTGTGCATGCAATGTTATGAAAAGCTATGTTTTTATTCCTATGAAAGGATTATCTAATAAATGATGCTAAAAGTCTGCCTGTTATGACGAAACATTAAACAATAGTTTCAGTGGAAAAGGCTGGATAATTTATTTTTGTAAAAGAATGTATGAAAAACTAGAAAAATAAAAAAACATAGGCCGGAATAAGTAAAGATGCCCAAAGTATGAACATGGATAGCCTCTGGGTATACATAACTGTAGACAGTTTCCTACATTTTTACATTGTTCAATATTGGCCAAAATTTCCAAGAGGTCAACATTACTTTTAGAAGGCCAAAACACTACTCTCATAAAATAATACATATTCTGAAGTTTTACCCTTCTCCCCCAGAAAAGCTCAACTTCCTAATTTCAAAACTAGGGGAATGTAAGAGTAAGTGAAAATTCTGTCAGTTGCTTAATCCATTTTTCAAAGATTTTCAAAATAGTTTAATTTTATGTAAAAAGTGAAGGACTGTCAAGAGAATGAGAAGGCAAGCCACTGACTGAGACAGAATTTTTGCAAAAGACATATCTGATGAGGAACTGTTATCCACAATATACAAAGAGCTCTTAAAACTCAACAATGAGTAAATGAACAATCCAATTTAAAAAATGGGCAAAGATCTAAACAGACACCTCCCCAGAGAAGACACACGGATGGCAAATAGAAGGTGAAAAGATGTTCCACATCACATGCCATGAGGGATATGCCAACTAAAACAATGAAGTATCTCTACACAATTATCAGAATGAGCAAACTCCAGAACACGGAGGACACCAAAGGCAATGGGAACTCCCATTTACCACTGGTGGGAATGCACATGGCAACACGGTGCAGCCACTTTGGAAGAAAGCCTGGTGGTTTCTTACAAAACAAAATATACTCTAACCAAATGATCCAGCGACTGCACTCCTTAGTGTTTGTCCAAATGAGTTGAATACTCATGCCCATACGAACACCTGCATATTAATGTTGATAGCAGCTTTGCTCATAATTGCCAAAACTGTGGTATTTCCAAACAATGGAATATTATTCACCACTGAAAAGAAATGAGCTATCCATTCACAAAAAGACATCCAGGAAACTTAAATGCATATTGTTGAATGAAAGAGGTCAGTCGGTTAAGGCTACAGACATTATGATCCTAATAATATAATATTTTGGAAAAGACAAAGCCATGGAGACCGTGAAAAGATCCATGGTTGCCAGAGGTGACTGGAAGAGGGAGGACTACTTAGAGCACAGAAGATTCTTAGGACAGTGAATCTATTCTGTTTGATATTAAAATGGTGACATGTCATTATACACTTGTAGGGCCAGAGATTACATGGAACTCTGTACTTTCTGCTCAATTTTGCTGTAACCTAAATTTGCCCTAAGAAACAAAGTCTATTAAAAAACTGAATAACTCTATATATAAATATAAGTGACTCTCCCCTTGGGATTTTAAATCATTGCTTTTAAAGCAAAGAATAATGTAGAGGTAGAGGAGAAGCCTGGGGAATAATTCCGAGGATCTATAAGGAGAGCATTGCTGGAGTCTTTGGATCTCCAACCCCTGCCCCCATCACTACCCCTGGCCCCCCACCCCCACACCCATCACTACCTTCTACCCCCGACCCCTGTACTGATCCCTCATCTACCACTCTTGCCACCATCTTGGGGCCAAATGGCTGCCTGGATTTATCTATAACACAGGCCAATAATAGATCCTTATTTTTAAAATTATACTAAGTTAAGTTGCTTGCTGTCCCTTGAAAAGAGGGCTATACTTTAATCCTAATGGATTATTCTCACAAACAGAAATTGTCATGAAAGCTAAGTAACATAGCAATTGAAACTTAGCTCACTGGTAGATGGGCTTCTGCTTCTTATATTAACTTAGTGTTTGCTTCAGGTCCGCCATGTGGACAAGGGGGGAGACAGGGCCATACCTAGGCTTGGCAAAAGAGGAACATTTCTTTAATGAGTTTGAAATGCCTGGAAAACACACCTTTGCAGTACTTACAATACCTATATTTATAATTAGGGTTTGCATTTTATGTGACTTGATCTGCACACTTTGCTCTAATGTAAATCTAAAATTAGTCCATAGAAAATGGACTTCCTTAGAAAATACATTCTTACCTCTTCCTCCGGCTGGGGCACAGGTGGTGCACGCACGTACAGACTGTTGGGGGGCTGGGGGTGGGAGCAGATTCAGCCCCACTCCTTCATTTTCCAAAACAGAAAAACAGGCAGAGGGCAAGTGAAATGACGTCTTAACAGAAAACACTGCAATTGTGGACAACTAGGAACATCATTCTCCAGGAGCATTCCCACCTTGTGAGCATCACCCATTTCCCAGACGTCTCCATGCACCAGGTGAGGGTGCTGGGATCCTATTGAGCCCTGCCCTCTTGTGGGGATGCTTTCCTCCTCCTCACACTTTCCCCCAGGGCTCCTCAGGGATTCATGGCTGTGTTCCCCAGTCTGGCTTCATCCCAGCCCCCCCCCGCCCCGTCACCACACACAGGGAACATGCCTTCAGCAGTTGAGCTACGTGCAAAACATCAAACACACCCCACCCCCACCCAGTGTCACCTTTGCCTGATGCCATCCAGCCCCTGCAGTGCCTGGAGAGCAGGCCTGGAGAGTCAGACCCCCGGACTTATTCACCGCGTAGTAGTGCACGCCATGGGGACCCATCCCCAGATTAAGATTCTGTATGTTGGAAGTGGATACGAGAATGTGGATTCCAGCAAGTTCCCAGTGACACCCACGTGGCTGGTCAAGGACCAGACCTGGAGAAGTGCAGGTGAGTAGCACGTCCCAAGGCAATGAGGATTCCAAGTTGAAGGCACAGGAAAGGGGAATGGGTTAGGAAGGAGACATAGTAAAAGTAATGCTAGCACTAGCTAACACCCTACTCATTCTATCCAGGCAGTATGTTAAATGTTTAACCTTTATTTTCCCATTTAATCCCCAAATAATTGGATGAGGGAGGGACGAGCATCCCTGCCATTCCCTGGATGGAAACACTCACAGGGAGACGGAGAGCGGGTCGAGCGGGCGGTGCCTGGGGACGCTGCTTGTCTTCAGGGTGCCTGCTGCTTGTTGTCATCCCCACCTCCTGTATCGGGGCTGGAAATGCCAGGTTCACAGTTTCCCAGTTGTGTCACACACCTCCCTGTGGGCCCCTTCAGATCCACTTTCCTTCCTTCTCTGCCTCGTGCTGGAAGGGCAGAGAAGCCCTACCTGCTGGGGTCTGCTGAGGATGAGACCAGAGCCTCTGCCGACCCTTCTCCTTGGAGGTCGGCCTGGGCTGGCTGTGCCTCTGCTCCCTGCTAGGTGGTCTCTGCTACGTGATGCCCTCCTTTTGGGGTCCAGTAATGGCTCTTTCCCCTCATCCCTTTAGCCTAGTTAGGCTGATGCTCCAAAAGTACCAGCTGCGGGGTACTGCCCTACGCTTTGTGGGTGCCCCCTCCTCGCACCTTGGAAACTAGTTCTCTGTAAATAAACGGTTCTGAGATGATCCTAATTTGAGTGGGCCTCCTTCCTGTAGGGCCCTGACGGTTGCATGAGGCTCTCTTGCAGATAGAGTTTGAGCATCTAACCAATTTTATTCTGAGATCTGATGGGAAGTCTGATCACAGCTCCTGGGAAAGCTCTCCTTGATAAAAGCAAGGAATAACACAAAATGCCTCTCTTCTTTGGCCATTTTCCATGACAGAATAAATCTAAATGTCAAGCCAAAATACAAGGATGGCAGAACCAGGGAAGGAGCTCGGATATCCGAGGACACCGGTCAACTCTGGAATCGCCTACCTCTGGGCTTTGTGACTTCTATGGCTAAGGACAGAGAGGTCTTCTTTTTGAATCACTGGCCCACGTCAAGGTCTTTTTGTCTATGAAAGGCACAGCGCTGAGCTTCATGGCGATACCTGTTGTCTGATTTCCAGTAGTAAGTTAAGGATATGGATTCCTCCAGTGCATCACTTTTTTTAAGTTTTTTTATTTTAGGGGCACCTGGGGGGCTCAGTGGGTTAAGCCTCTGCCTTCGGCCCAGGTCTGGTCTCAGGGTCCTGGGATCGAGCCCCGCGCCAGGCTCTCTGCTCAGCGGGGAGCCTGCTTCCCTCTCTCTCTCTCTGCCTACATGTGATCTCTCTCTCTCTCTCTCTCTGTCAAATAAATAAATAAAATCTTTAAAAACAATAAAAATAAATAATTTTTTTATTTTAACTCCAGTGTACTTAACACAGTGTTGTCTTCATTTCGGGTGTACAAAACAGGGTGTCAACAATTCTATACACTACTCAGTGCTCATGATTAGTGTGTTCTTTGAGGGGCATCACTTTTGACACTGGGCCCTTAGCCACCCATGGCTGAGCCTCAGCAGTCTTACCTGTAAAATGGGAACAACATGGTTTCTTGAAAGAGGGGCTCACCAGATGCTTTCATGAAGGTCTAATTAGGGGCGCCAGGGTGGCTCAGTCAATTGAGTATCCAACTCTTGATTTCAGCTCAGGTCATGATCTCAGGGTCGTGAGATCGAGTCCCCTGTTGGGCTCTATGCTGAGCATGGAACCTGTTTGAGATTTTCTCTCTCTATCTCCCGCTGCCCTTCCCCTCTCCCCATTCACGCTCACTCTCTCTCTCACTCTCTCTCTCTTTCTAAAATAAATAAATTAATCTGAAAAAAAAAGATCTATCAGCTCTGAGAATAATGACAAGTTTATGTTGTTCATTCCTCCTTCCAGAATCTGGCAACAATTTACACGTTGGCAGTCCCAAAATTAAAGATTCAATCAGTTGGCATTCAACAACTAAATTGGACAAAAAGACTGATTCATTATGGTAAAAACTAGCACATCCATACATACCTCATGGCCCTAATCTAGCAGTCACATGCCTTAGGGGCAGGAAAAAAAAACTAAGCCTTTTTTTTTTTAAATTACAGATA
Source organism: Mellivora capensis (assembly GCA_004024625.1). Classification (NCBI taxonomy): domain Eukaryota; kingdom Metazoa; phylum Chordata; class Mammalia; order Carnivora; family Mustelidae; genus Mellivora; species Mellivora capensis. The sequence goes on along the minus strand of PISX010018292.1, from coordinate 26,542 downwards.
ACACAATTTCAACTTTCTTGTTGTCTTAATTAAAGAAACAAAGTAGCACTAATAGTATACATCTTGTATATTATTGACAGGGGGAATAATTCATGATTACTTAGAACTTTGAATCCAATTGTCTAAATTGCTCTTATCCAAATAGAAATCAATGCTTTGTATTCAGTGAATGCAACACAAGACACAAACTGCACAGAGTTAAGATGAAAAACCCATAAAACGAATGGGTGTGATATAAATGGATAGTCAATAAGCTATTAAAAATAGCTACTGAATATTTTACATGCCAGAAAATACACAGAAGGGGGAAATGAAAGAGCTAATTAGTGTATTTTAAGATGCACAATCTTGTTATAAACAAAGAAATTAAAATATTTTTAAAAGCATGAGCTAGAATCTTAACAACTAAAAGCTCATTATTTCCTCCCACCCCCACTTTTTTTTTAATTTGTTGTATTTAAGCTCCAGTTAGGGCAGCTACACAGGATACAAAATCTTCACAAAGAAGAAAGTGCTCCAGGAAAGGAACATTTGGTGTAGGATTATATACTTTTTTTTTTACATTAAAAAGTTACAAATCAAAACAAAGAACGTTTCAGAAAGTGGAAGACCTTATTTTAACCTTCTGATATATGCAGGGCTGCATGACTTTAATCTTATGGGAACCAGGGAAGTTTCTTCCTTTTTCTTATCTATTGTGTTCAGAATGCTCCTTTTTGGTTGTTTTCTTTAACAAAGCAGACCTACAATGTGTGCTTGGGGCAGAAATAGAGCCCATGCTTTGAGGTTTTGCCAAGTCATGCTGACCTTGGTAAACGTTAAAGAACAGCCTCCCTGGGAGCAGGGTCCACAGCCAGGAAAAGTTGAAAATTTCCTTTACCAACTACAAAGCTATGATCAAACAGTATGATACTGGCATCAAAATAAACACATAGACCAATGAAAGAATCCAGATCCCAGAAATAAAGCCCACATACACAGTCAACTAATGTTTGACAGGGCAGCCAAGAAGACTCAATGGAGGAAGGGTGGTCTCTTTAATAAATGGGGTCAGGAAAATGAGTAACCCCATGCAGAAGAGTGAGATTGGATCCTACCTCACATAACTCACAAGAATTAGGTCAAAATGGTTTAAAGACTTAAAGAATGGATACCATAAAACTCCTGGAAGAAAACAGGGGAAAAGCAACTTGACATTGGTCTTGGCAGTGATTTTTTGGATAAGACATCAAATGCATTAGCCCCAAAAGTAAAAATTAATAAGTGAGACTACATCAAACTAAGAAACTTCCTGCACAGCAAAAGAAACCATCAACACAAAGAAAAGGCAACCTACCAAATGAGGGAAAATATCCATAAATCATATATCAGATAAGGGTTGATATCCAAAATACACAAAGAACTCAATAGCAAAATAACAAACAATCCAAGTAAAAAATGGGCAGAGTTCTGAATGCTTCAGGAAACATATGAATGCATCCATACTTTTGAATTAGTGTTTTTGTTTTCTACACCATATGATTTCACTCATATGTGAAATATAAGAAACAAAACAAACAAGCAAACAAAAAACCAGAAAGAGACTCATAAATACAGAGAACAAACTGGTGGTTGCAAGAAGGAAAGTGGGTGGGAGATGGGCAGAATAGGTGAAGGAGATTAAGAGTTACAAACTTTTCATTATAAAATAAATGAGTCATCGAGATGAAAAGTACAGCATTGGGCATAGAGTCGATACTATTGCCAGAACATTGGTGACTACACTTAATGTGGTGAGCTTTGAATATTATAGAGAAGTGTCCAATCATTACGTTGCATGCCTGAAACTAATGTAACATTGTATGTCAACTATACTGGGGAAAAAAAGACATAATAAGTGTTGGCGAGGAATTGGAAAAAAGGGAACCCTTATGAACTGTTGGTACAAGGTAAATTGGTACAGAAATGGAATATAAATTGGTGTACAGAGTATAGAGATTCCTCAAAAAAAAATTAAACTCTGAGGACACTTGGCTTGGCTCAGTTGGTGAAGCATGAGACTCTTGATCTTGGTATATGTATACATACATATACATCTCACAGTGAAATATTATTCAGCCATGAGAAAAGGAAATCCTGCCATTTGCAACAACATGGATAGACCATAAGGGCATTATATGCTAAGTAAAACAAGTCAGGCAGAAGCAAATGCTTTATGATGTCACTTACATATGGAATCTAGAAAAGCTGAACTCATACAGAGAACAGAATGATGGCCACCAGCATGGGGGTGGGGGGACAGAAAAGGGAAGATGTTGGTCAAAGGGTACAAACTTCTAGTTATGAGTAAGCTCTGGGTATGATGTACAATACGGTGCTTACAGTTAATACTGTATTATATGCTTGGAAAGGGCTGTAAGTCAGTCTTACACGTGCTCACCGCACAAGGACTGTGGTCCTGCCATGTGCTAGAGGTCGTAGCTGACTCTGCAGTGGTGATCGTTTCCTGGGATACAAACGCATGTCATCTACACATCGTACACTTTAAAGTTACACAGTGTTACATGTCAGATGCATCTCTCAATAAAATTGGAAGAAGAAAAGCAGCTGGTCTATGTGGAGACAGAGCACCAGAATGGTAAAGGTCTGGGGAGCTGCACGTCCCCAGAGGCCTTGATTGGAATCGCTTCTCTGGGAGCCCAGAAGCAGGGCCCACAGACAGGAGAGGTTGAAAGGTCTTTTATCAGTAGATGAGAGGACACTTACTGGAGGAGCAGCCAGCTGCTCAAACATGAGACACAGAGACTGGCAGCAAAGTAAGTTCAGAGGCACCTGGAGACAGAATTCTGGATTAGAAGCTGGAGGGGGTGTTCTTGCAAATCACTCTCAAGTCAGAATTCAGAAAAGCCTCTGTCAGTGTGGACGGCAGCAGAGTCAGTGCAGCCTAGCAGGTGGAGGGGGAACATGCCCAGGAAGCCAGCACCTGGAAGAAAAGGGTTTCGAGTGATCCTGCCTCTACACTTAACCTGTTCTCCTATTTCTCATGGTTTCACCTCCATGCTCACAAAAATCATAATTCATAGGCATAAATTCTCAGCTTCCAAATGTGTTACCGGTAGGCTCACTTGAATATGTCCCCATGTCCAACTGCTCTCCTACACACAAGGGGATGGGAGCTCTGTCCTCTTCTCACTCATTCCCTCTCCCTTGGTCTTGACCCTCAGGACTCAGGGCTTAGCCTTCCAGTCCTGTTCACCTCCTCTTCAATCTAGACACCCTCCGTGGCGATTTCCCTCCTCCTCCGGTTTCCACTTCCACTCACTGCTGCTGACTCCCAAATGTCTGTGTCTCCTCCCAGCACCCTGTCCACAGACTCTGCTCCACCCAACACCTCCCTACGGATGTAATTCCCTAAAGACACTAAGCTTCAGAATGTCCCAAAATGAATGAGTCTTTACCCTCAAAATCTACTCCTCTTCTGTGTTCCCTATTTTAATGAACCATCTGAGTTGCCATCCAAGCCAGAACCCAGGGAGTCAGGCTGGACTCCTGCAACCCTTACTATCTTCATCCGGCCCCTCACACTGACTTAGACTCCCTTACATTTGGTCCCTTTTGCCTCCTCACTGCCTTTCATGTAGTTCAAACTCACATCACCTCCAACTCAGACTCCCACAGTAGTCTCCTACTTGGCATCCTTCTCTCCATTCCTACCTCCTACAGTACTTATTTTTTTTTAACAATCATGCTAGAGTGATCTTTCGATATTGAATGTGATCCTTTACTACTTAAAGGTCTTCAATGAGTTATCTTATTTGACTCTATCCTTTCATTTCCTAGCACCACCAGCCACTAGCATCTGAAGACACACACACACACACACACACACACACACACCAACATCACCACCAGCACCATCACCACCACCACCAGGAACATATACCACCACCAGCACCAGCACCAGCACCACCATGACACCATGACCATCATCACCACCACCACCACCAGGACCATCACCCACACCACCACCATCACCATCATCACCACCATTATCTCCACCATCACCATCATCACCATCATCACCAGCACCAGCACCATCACCACCACCACCACCACCACCACCACCAGGACCATCACCACCACCATCACCATCACCACCATCACCATTCCCACAATCATCACCACCATCACCATTGTCATCAGCACATCACCACCACCACCACCATCACCATCACCACCACCAGCACCAGGACCACCATCATGACCACCACCACTATTACTAGCAGCACCACCACCACCAGCAATGTCTGCACCAATTCCAGTCTACTTGCTCTTTCACTCACATGGTTCTCTCTTACCTCGAATCACCACTCCACACATGAAAACTTAATGGTAAAAAATAACTTGCAAAGTTTATTTGGCCTTTTTGTCCCTTCTCCCCCATGGATAGTATTGAGTTCTGTGAGCTCATCTTTGTACTTTCCTTATATCATTTACAAATACTTATGCCACAGCCCCATGATAAATTACTGCATTCATTATTTCTTAAACTATATTTAAATTGGAATTAAATTTAATTTTTTAAGATTTTATTGATTTATTTAACAGAGAGAAACACAGCAAGAGAGAGAACACAAGCAGAGGGAGTGGGAGAGGGAGAAGCAGGCTTCCCGCTAAGCAGGGAGTCTGATGCGGGTCCCAATCCCAGGACCCCGGAATCATGACCTGAGCCAAAGGCAGATGCTTAACTGACTGAGCTACCCAAGTGCCCCTAAATTTAAATTTAAATTTAAAATTTAAACATTTAAATAAGTTTCCTAATCTGTAAAATAATAACTGTAACCTACCACATAAGATCACATGGGAACTAAAAGAATACAGGTTAAATGCATAGAATCGTATCTAGCATATAATAAGTGTTTAACAAGTGTTAGCATAGTACTTATAGAAATTTATAGAAAATAATATAATACTTATGAATCTACTATCAATATTAAACATACATTAAGATATCAGAATATTTGCTTCATATTTTTTCTTTTTTTATCAACATATAATGTTTCATATTTTTTAAAAGAAATAAAACACCATACATACTACTGAAATATTAAAGCCAGCCTGAGCCTCCTCTTTTCCCTCTCCTCTTTTCCCTACAGTTAGTCAGTGTCCTAGAATTAGTGAATTTCATACCAATGCATGTTTAATTTTATGTTTATATTAATAATACTACCATTATGTACTCTACTGAAACTACTTTTTTCACCCAACATTATGGTTTTGCTATTTTCTCATGTCGATCTATGTGGGTCTATTTTTTTTATCTGCTTTATAGTGTTCCATTTAAAGACAACCACCAGGACCATTACTACCCCACTCAGAAAAAAATGATGCTGCTTCTATTTTCTAGTATCAGGGTTATTCGGTGAACATCAATAGATTAAATATCTAGATAGATAGGAAGATAGATAGGTAGATGATAGGACAAGATAGAGAACAAGAGAAAAGAGATGTACCTAAGAAAGAGAAGCTTTCTTAGGTACATGCACATGAGCTTCTTTAGGGTAAACACAGTAAATCGATGTAGACTAGGTCATGTCGCAATGATGAGTTAACCCTGATCTCCACTGGCCTGATCTGACAAAGTTTATGTCTTACACAAGTTCTGTATCCAAAATGGTAGGTTCTGTTTAAGAACTAGGTACATAGAAGACCCAGTGTCCCAGCAGCCTCACTACCTGGAAGAAATACCAGTCTTTACAACTTCTACAGTAGAGAAATATCTCTCTCATGGTCCACATTCTGATTAAGAAATCCCTTTGCTCATCTATTTCTTTGCATAAAACACAATGCCATCCTCTCTAAGGGAGACAACCCCCACCCCCGTCACCACATCCAGCTCAAAGTTCAAGATCCCTAAAGGATACACAGCTTTTTTCCCACCCTTTGAGAAGCAGGATAGTTGCAATACATTTACGAGTGGATGTTCATACAAAGGTGAGGACACACACACACTGCAATGCATGGTCTGTAGCATTCCCGAAGCCCTACAGAGAAGACCAAGGAGCAGGGTGAAGTCTGACAGCATCGGGACGGAGCTCTCGTTCATTGCCCTTGTCACTGGTTTGGCCATCCTTTTCCCTCCTTGGGCGCATCTGAAGTGGACTGAGGGGACTACGTTCTCTTAGGGGATATATGGATTCCTCAGCCTGCCTTTTGCTCTTCGTGGATGTTCAGGGGACCCAGGTCTGTTAAAACTTTTGAGAGGCAATGGACTCACTTACCTTGGTTTCCTGATTGCCTGTAATCGTCAAACTCCCTCAAAAACTCAGTGCCCTTCCAATCCATTTGCCTCCAGTAAGTTCCACATGCCCACGGTTTGCTTAGAGCCGCTCTCAGATCTCTTTCTTTTCTCCTCTTCATGGCTCATCCCTAATTGTCCATTCAGACAGGAGGCTATGGGCTTTGATGAAAAGGCCACACTTGTAATGTATTCTTTACTTTCAGACATATAATCTGCCTATAGATTTTTTAAAACTTCACCTCTTGAATCTGTGAACTGAAACTAGTCATCTTTTCCCACACTGAGAAGTCACATTTTTGTTTCTCTGTATTCCCCTTTATTTCTTTCTACAAATAAGCTGATCTCTCCAGAGCTCACCCTTCCTGTCATGTCACAATCATCCCACATAGGCCCAAACAAGCTACATAACCCTCATGCCAGCAGGCATGATTCTGCAAGATTCTGGGAACACACAGGTATTCAGTGAGCTTGTTGCCAAATTACATCCCAACTGTTCATGTCGATTTACACTTGCTCCAGCAGTGGGTTAAAGTATACCTACCACATCCTTGTATCCTTTAGTTTTATCAGGCTTTCTTTTTCGCTGTTGGCATTCTTTTCACAAGTCTGTACAACAAACAACTATCAGCTCCTTGAAGATTAGGGCCATGTCTTCTTTGTTTTTTTTTTTTTTTTATTTTTATTTTTTTAGTCTCTTTTCAGTGTTCCAGAATTCATTGTTTATGCACCACACCCAGTGCTCCATGCAATACGGGGCCTCCATAATACCCACCAGCAGGCTCACCCAACCCCCCACCCCCTCCCCTCCAAAACCCTCAGTTTGTTTCCCAGAGTCCACAGTCTCTCATGGTTCATCTCCCCCTCCCATTGGCCATGTTTTCATTTCCATACTTCCAGCAAGCAGCAACCATCTGAAATGTACCTGAAGTTGATCTAATGAATGTTGCTTGAATACACTAATGAGTGGTGGGATTACTTATATTACTTCTAAGTGAAAAGTTTACCAATTCAAAAAATACCCATAACAAAGTGCCAGCTACAAGAGTTTGATCTTGACGAGGTCTGATAACAACTGATGTCACATCTCTTCAAAAACAGTGCTTTTGTGACACCGGAATAAAGACCAAACAACAAAGGGGCCTTCCAGCCCTCATTCACCTCCCCAGGAAATCCACTCAGGCTTTCCTGACTAAAGTCTCCTTAAACAGCACACCCTTCTGCCTCTAGATCCAGCCTCCCCTCCTTTCTCATCGGATCATCCCTGAATCCTGCCTCTCAAGTCAATAGCTGTCCCTCGCTGTCCCTCGCTCAACAAGCAAGTAAATTCGGCTTTGATTATTGGTCTGTTTCTTCTTACTCCTAGTAGTCTTTATGTCACTGCAATGTATAAATGTGTTTCCCTGGATCTTGACTAGTGATACATATAAATGGCACAGCATAATGCAGCGGTCAAACTCTAGGAATTGTGCACACCAAATCTGGGATTGGATTCCTGCTCTGTTTTTCACAGTGTAGTTTAACAAATCAATTCATCCCTTCGCATTTTTATTCTCTCCACCATATGAAGGGAAATAATGGTGCCTACTTAATAAGATCCCAGTGAACATGAATAACCAATAGAAGCCAACTTGAACTTAGAGAATTCAACAAACATTAATAAAGCCTAATTTATTTCTATATGTGGTGACATTTGCAGCTTTAGCTGCCACCATTTCATCTCCAAAAGCAGGATGACTCCTGCCCCAGGAAGAGCTACTGGATTTAAACAGAGCTGTGGGGCACCTGGGTGGCTCAGTGGGTTAAAGCCTGTGTCTCCAGCTCGGGTCACCCAGGGTCCTGGGATCAAGCCCCGCATCGGGCTCTCTGCTCAGTTGGGAGCCTGCTTCCTCCTCTCTCTCTGCCTGCCTCTCTGCCTACCTGTGATCTCTGTCTGTCAAATAAATAGATAAAATCTAAAAAAAAAATAAAATAAACAGAGCTGTGATGAACACACCATGCTGACATTGACCTCCCAGTCCATAGGAAGCAAGACCCATTCACCCCCACACACACCACCCCTCCCTCACCCTGAGCTCAAGCTCTACTCTTCCATGTTGGGATCAAATCACCCCTACCTTTGATCCCACCACAGCCCTGTATACGGCTGTCCAAAGAAACTGGACTTGTATTTGTTCTAAGGGCTCAGACTAGATTATAGGCAAAGTGGGCATTAAAAAAATCTGAGTCTCGGGACTCCTGGGTGGCTCAGTGGATTAAGCCGTTGCCTTCTGCTCAGGTCTAGATCCCAGGGTCCTGGGATCAAATCCTTCATCGGGCTCCTTGCTCAGCAGGGAGCCTGCTTCTCTCTCTGCCTCTGCCTGCCTCTCTGCCTGCTTGTGCTCTCTCTCTGTCAAATAAATAAATAAAATATTTTTTTTTAAAAAGAAAGTAGTTTTCCTCGGAGAAAATTACTGAAGGAAAGCAGAAAATACTCTAAGAACTAGTATTGCTATGAATATGTATACAAAAGGAAAACTAATCACATGCACACGTGTATTTATTCCAATATCTTGAGTAGGATACATATACTAGGTTAACTTTATCAGAGATTAAAACGGACAAAACAAGGTGTATCTTCATTAATTTATAAATCTGCAAACATCCGTGCTCTGCACATGGTGGCTATGAATTTTCATAGGTCATTTTCCAATCACTTGAGTTAGTGTCTGTTTCCTTCAAGTTTACAAATTCTTTAATAAAATCCCAAAGGTCCCTTAAACACAAGTGAACACAATAGATTAGACAAAAATGCCTCAAGCATAAGAAAAAATTTTAAAACAAACATTTATTTTAAGACATATTTGCTCAAAAACATAAAGTGAGACTCTGTAACCTTCCACTTCCATTTTAAAGGATTTCTTGCAGAATTTTGGCCTGGAATGTAGCAAAGATTCTCCTTGTATTTGGACACAATCCCCTGCAGTATTTTCCAGACTAAGTATAGTATGGCAGCAGATGTAGATTTATCTTGGAGATAATGATGTTTAAACTTTAGGTCCATCCACTCTCATTGCCAAAACTATGGAAGGAGCCTTCCCAATTTTGTATGTGTAATTCTATATTCTTTTCTTTGAGGACACCCAACATAATACCACCCACCTGTGTGGTTCACTCAGTCACCATTCTACCACTGTTCTCCCGTGACTCTCTCTACCATGTGAGCTAGAAAGTAGAGTATACTATTTCCTAGACTCCTTTGTGGCTAACGATTATATTGGGACATGGTGCTGGGCACTGAGATATGGGTGTTAAGTCCCTGAAAGCACTTCCCCTTCTAAATAAAACAGAAAAGTCTCCTGGTGAGAAGCTCTTTGTCTTTCATCCTCCCCTTTCCCCTTTATTTCTCTATGGGATGTGGACCCAAGCCTGAAGATAGGCACACTGAGGCCTCCAGGAGGAAAACCATTCTCGAGGAAAACAAAGAAGAAAGATAGAAGATACTGGTTCCTTGATATTATCATTGAACTGAGGATGCCTACAACTAAATGTCTTTTAATTGTTGTTACAAATTAGCGCTTTCCGTACTTAAACCAGCAATGATTTTCTGTTGCTCCCAGCCTTACCAAATCCTGAAATGTGAACTGTAGTACCAATTCTAAGAAAATTAACTATATAAAGCTAAATTTATGTAATTGATGCTATAAATCAGCCATTTCATTTTTAAATTAAAATTGTCAGAGTGGAGAGAGTCAATTATCATATGGTTTCACTTATTTGTGAAACATAAGGAATAGAATGGAGGACATTAGGAGAAGGAAGAGAAAAACGAAGGGGGGGAGTCGGAGGGGGAGACGAGCCATGAGAGACTATCGACTACAGGAGACAAACTGAGGGTTTTACAGGGGAGGGAGATGGGGGGATGGGTGAGCCCGGTGATGTGTATTAAGGAGGACACGTAGTGCATGGAGCACTGGGAGATATATGCAAACAATGAATCTTGGAACACTGCATCAAAAACTAATGATGTCCTGAATGGTGACTGCCATAACATAATAAAAAAAAAAACATGTCAGAGTAATAAATGCACAGCATTCTTCAAAAATTTAATGTCACTAAAAGCCATATAATTTGAGAAAGGAAAGTCACCACAGTCACTGTCTCCCCACCTTCCTGATCCCTGCCTGTGAGAATTTACCCTCAATTCTTCAGTTCTTTCCAAAGAATTTATTTCTACACTGCCAAGTAATATATAGTGATTGAGATTTAAATCTTGGGCTAAGAATTCTTGAGCCCAGGAAAGAATATAACATATATATTTAAAGTAAACACTCATGAATATAAACATTTCAGAGCACCGTCCTGTCTAACACAGATCTTAGTGGACGGTTTTGAGGAGAGCGTGAGATTGCCTCACTTCTTTGATCACATCATCAACACTTACCTTTGCTCGTCCTCGCTCATCTTACACTTCTCCATGGTCTGCTTCACCTGGCTTTCAATAACCTGCAGAACCAAAATCATCTGGGCATGTATAATGGCATGAGACTGACCTTATCTGATAAGAAGATTGAATCAAAATTGAATACCACTTCTAGAATCAGGCACAACATACTAATATACATTGTATATAATACAGAGGAATATACATGTCCAATTGAAGCAGAATTACAATTTGTTAAGCAGCAAATTGTTAGTGTGTGTTCTGGAAGGGTATCCTGAAAGTCATTAGAGAACCAATTCATTATATTCCCTGTTACCAGATAAAGTCATTACAACTCACTGTTACATGTGCAAGGGTTAGAGAAAAGGTCAATTCTGATCAGCATATTCAGCTATTAAAAAGGGATGTTTATTTTTTTCATTAATACGTTAGCTTACACATGTCCAGTTTTAAGCTAATGTCTGCATAGTGAGATATTCTCAACATTACAGAAAGTTATCACTTAGAAAAATAATGTATTTGGGGCATCTGGGTGGCTCAGTGGGTTAAAGCCTTTGCCTTCGGCTCAGGTCATGATCCCAGGGTCCTGGAATCGAGCCCCACACTGGGCTCTCTGCTTGGCGGGGAGCCTGCTTCCTCCTCTCTCTCTGCCTGCCTCTCTGCCTACTTGTGATCTCTGTCTGTCAAATAAATAAATAAATAAATCTTTAAAAAAAGGAAAAATAATGTATATATTCTTGTTTTGTTTAGGACAAGAAGCACACACACATCAATAAAGAAAATATTCCTATTGAAAAACATTAATTCACAAATACTTACATGCATTTTCTTCTTTAAAATTCTATTTGCTGTTTCCAATTTTATAGCTTCAGACTGAAGAAGAAATGGTTTTAAAAGTAAGATATTTGATTAAGAATATTTGTTAAATACTTCTCTTCATTTATGGGACAAAGAGTATTATATAAATGATGTTATTCTAATTTCAAAAGTACCCAAGAGCACACCATTTAAAAAACAGTTGAATAAACAGAGCATGACTTGAAGAGAGATCAGTACCCTCCTAGGTCAAAAACTAGAGGAGATAAAGGTTAATATTAGAAAAACCCAGAGAATTTTAGGGAAATTCTAAAGAAGTTCCTTAATTTTTATAATTAATAACAGACTTTGTTAAGGTGGCTGGATACAATACAAAATACAAATATCAGGGGCACCTGAGTGGCTCAGTCAGTTAAGCATCTGACTCTTGATTTCCATTGAGGTCAGGATCTCAGAGTCACGGGATGGATCCCCACGTGGGGCTCTGTGCTCAGTGTGAAGCCTGCTTCTCCCTCTCCCTCTGCCCCTCCTTCCACTTATGTGCTCTCACTCATTCTCTCTCAAATAAATAAATAAAATCTTAAATAAATAAATAAGAACAGACTGTAAACAAAAAACAGAAGCAATCTGATGCATTATTTTAAAAGAAAGAGAGAAGTCAAAATAATTTTAAACCATCACCACCTTCCTATACACTTCATAATTCTGCTTTTAAAAAAAAATTTAAAAAGATAGTGCTGGGAAAATACATGTAACTATATAACCATGAGAAGAAGAAGAATCACATGTCACTTATAAACTCTGTAACTAAGTGGTAACATTGAGTCAGATTCTACACAAATAAAAATCAGGTTATAGCATATAAAAAGCAGGGTAGCATAACATTTCAAAAAATAGATTACAATCTACATTACACTGTTCATCAAAAATTGGTTAGTGATAATTGTTAAAGACTACTTTTAACACAGCAGACTCTCCTTTCTCTGGTAGTAACTGATTTCTATCTTCTAATGTAATTGTACAACTCACTGAAAATCTAACTGTGGAGTTTCAGTGTGACACAATGAAAATAATAAGGCCTTTGGAGCCCCCAAAGTATTAAGCTTCAACCCCAGCTTTGCCACCTGTAAACTGTGTCGTCTTGGGCAGGTTACTTAAAGCCTCTGAGCTTCAGCTCAATCTAATTAGTATATATTAGATACTAAAAGTTGGCGGTCATGACTTTTATGACAAGCATTTTCAAAATTGTTAAACTTCAAGAGACATCAATTGACCTGAAAGAGATCCAATTGGAACCTCTACAGAACTCTACAGAATTTTTAATCACCTTTATTTTTGTTGTTTTAGCTAGATGTATTAATTATTCTAATCATTTGCTACGAATGTTTTGCAACAAAAATATATTTGGACCAGTTTTTCCATTATTGTTTACCCAGCTGCAAAATGAAATTGCTTCATGTGTTTGCCAACATCTTCAAGCAGAAGAACAATGTAAACAATCAAATAGATAAATTACATACCTCTATGCTTTTAATCCTATTCTCAGTGATATTTGAAATTCCCGTATGAAGCAAAGTTGTTTTGATTTCTCTTTCAAGAGCTTGAATTTCATCCCATTTATTAAGTATTTCACACCTCTTCTTTTCAACCTTCTCAATAAGAGTGAGGTGATCCTCATCCATTACATCTTTCTTAGATAATTCTGGAAATATTTTTAAAAGCAAAGTAGTACTCTTTATTATGTCATCTCTTATTAATGGTATTATGTATTACTAACAGTATTATGTATGTTATATATAGCTATAAAATCCAATGTAACTCAAGCTCCAAGCACATCAATAAAAATGATCTGATCCAAGAATGGGGATATTCCGCCTCTAATTTATTTATATAATCAACAAGTATTTATTGAGTGCCCAATTTGAGCACCCAACATAATGTGAGGAAGATGCAAGGACGACTTTGCAAGAAGAAGTGTGACAAAGTTGAGACCCAAAGGATAAAAAGGCGTTAGAAAAGGGAAGGGAATAATGAATGGGGCAGGAGAGCAGAACTTGGCAAGTTTCAGGGGGAAAATAAAAAGCTATATATAAGGGTGGGAACATTGAGGGCCAGGGAGTGACATCAATGAATACTAGAAAGGAAGCAGGGGGAGATCTGAAAAGGTCTTAAAACCTATGTTAGGAAATTAGTCAATGTGGAAGCATCTTAAGCCGGGGTCAGCACACACAATGGTCTTTCAACAGTAACAAAAATAGATGAGAAAGGGTGAAGCTGGAACAGGATGGCCACACAGAAAGCTACAACACTCATCCAAGCAAGATCAGATCAGGATAATACCTGAGGCATAAAGAGATGTGGAGAGATACAAAAATGATTTAGGGAACGGGAACAAGGAAGGCTTGGTAACTGACTGGATCCAGATGCAGAGGACAAGTGGGTATCAAAATAACACCTAGGTTTCAGCTTTGCTACAGTGAGGAACAGAGGCAGTAGGAAGGAAGGGCGTTCAATGCAGCAGAGACGTAAGAGAGCTGGGTCTGAATCTCACCTGGGCCACTAACTACAAGCTGTGTTGAAGTGATTGATAGGGTAGGGGGGGGGGGATTTCTGCCACAGGCTTTCTGACTCAACTTCCATGTGTTTGGTGACGCCATTCACTGAAACAGAGAGTTTCAACCGGGGCGTGCTGAGTTGAGGTGTCTATGGGATACTCAAGTGGCCATATCCAATAAGTAATTGGATATAGGGATCTCAAGCCTAAAAAAAAGATTTGGGCAGGAAAAAGATTTGGAATGAAAGATGTGTGCATTGAACCAAAGACATGTTGGGTTCCAAAAAATGTCAATATTGAAGGGTTCAGAAAGGTGACGGAGACATTAAGAGTAACTCAGTGCTGAAAGAATTTCATCATCAAACAGCACAGTTAGATTCTGACTACAGTGGTAAGACAATTTCTTTGAGAAAGGATGACCAATCCTTTTTGGTAGGAAAAAAACCTAGTAGGAAACCACTGCCATCATTCCAACTTGCCAAATTTGGAAGAACAAAAAATTTTGAAGATGAGTTTTGAAATTTGGGGGAATTAGCTAAGCAGACACACAATGACCTAAACAAGGAAGCGGAAACAGCCAGGGTTAAGCTGTTAAACTATGAAGTTTGAGATCCACCTTAACCTAAGCAGAAGGTTTTAACCTACAACAATTACCTGGGGACACAGGAGCCAAAAGGAGTGAAAGAACACTTCAATGACCCAAAAGTTGTTACCCCTTTTCTACCAAAAAAGGAAGATGAAGGTGGCACCTGGGTGCCTCCGTCAGTTAAGCATTTGTCTTTGGTTCAGGTCATGATCCCAGAGTCCTAGGATCGAGCCCTGCATCGGGCTCCATGCTCTGCATGGAGTCTGCTTGTCCTTCTCCCTCTCCTCCCACTAACATTCTCTCTCTCTCTCTCATAAATAAATAAATAAATAAATAAATAAATAAATAAAATATTATAAAAGAGAAAGAGAGAAAAAAACTGAGGTACCAGGAGGGGGAAGTTCCACAGAAAATACATACATACAGAGGCTCCTGAATTAGAAAGCTTTAGGAAAAGAATAAAGGAAGATGAACACAAGCCACCAGATTTCTTCAATAGCACTGGAAAAATGTCAGAAACAGCTAGAATCAACTATTAAGGAACATTTACTACAGTTCTAGAAATTATCAATGTCTTCTTGTTTATTGTTTTTGAATCACTGATGTTTTATCCTGTTAGCAGTTAGCAATGAAGATCTTAAATCTTAAAAAAAAAGGGACAAATACCATATGATTCCACTCATAAATGGAATCTTGAAAAAAAAGAACAAACATAAAGAGAATCAGACCTATACCTACAGAGAACAAAGTGATGGTTGCCAGAGGGAAGGGGCTAGAGGGTTGGACAAAATGAGTGAATTGGAGAGGAAGACTCGGGCTTCCAGTTAGGGAATGAATAAGGCACGTGTTAAAGAGCAGAGCATAAGGAATACAGTCATTGATACTGTAACAGTGATGTACTTGGATAGATGATAGCTACACTCCTGGTGAGCATCCCATAATGCATGAATGTATCAAATCACCAAGTTGTACACCTGGAATTAATGTAACATTATATCAGTTATACTCATATTAAAAAGAAAAGAAGAAAAAAGAAAAGAAAAGAAGAGAAAATAAAATAAAATGGTGGAGTTGTGAGGAGACAGCAAGGAAACAGCAAGGAAACAGGAAACAGGGAGCTGGAGTCCCATCCATGACTTTTCTATAGGAGGGACCCAAGAATACACAACATGGGTGCAGGAGAAAGATGGACCCCGCCCCTCTGTAAGTCCTAACACAGGGTCAGAAGACAAGCACTGCACCATCCTAGGATAAAAAAGAGGCCAGGACTGTGGCCACAAGAAGCCCTTGGAAGCTGGCCAACAGGTGACTCACCCAGGCACTGCTCGTAGGGAGGAAAGAAGTAACAGAAGGAAACAAAAGATCCCAGTAAGAAGAGGCATTTGAGGCCAAGTTCTGCTAAGAACTTAAAACAGGTTAGTCTGTAAGTATACCCCAGAAGCTGCTGAGGTGGGGGGAAAGTGATTCCAGCACAAGTTAGTATTTAACAAACTTGGAAGAAAAATGGCATTTGGCTGAATCATTGCATTAATAGTATAGAACGTATTTGGTTACGTAATCATATTCTTAACTGTGTATCTAATTTTAAAATAATTTTAATATTTATTTAATGCATAAGGATTCATAAATGTAATTAGATTCCCATCAACTATGTAGTCTTCCTCACAAGCAGCCATGAGGAAGAGGAGGAATGGGTGTGACCACTCCCCTGAGCCAAGCTCTCTGGTCCTACTTCCCATGGATACTTGCATTTATTTAATCCTCACAGTGCACCTGAGAGGGAAGCACCATCATTATCCTGAATTAACAGGCAGGCTGCTGAGACTAATGGAGTTGCGATAATGAAGCTGGCGGTCTGGGTGATCCACCAGCCCCATGGCCTGCCAGGGAGATGAGTCCAGCCCAGCACACCATGGGAGTGGGGCTGAACCCGACACAGAATGTGTCTGTAAGACAGAGGATATCACAAACAGGTACAGCCTGGGAAATGTATTGTTTGTGAACACTGATTTCTTTGAGCTGGGAAAAGAGATGCCCAGGTTCTGAAATCCAGAATGGACTGTCTTCATTGCTGTTACTCTGGCAACCACAAGAGGCCACAGTCCCGTGTGCTGTGGTTCAGTCCCATGTAGGGTGCTGAGTGGTGTCCACAGCCCCCTCCGAAGCCTGTCATTATGTCAAGACCCTTTCTGTAGGGTACGATTAGTCCTTCAGCACTCCCTCATGGGAACTGTTCCCATATGTATATCACTTGCTCAATTTCTTAGGATCTATTCCACATGTCTTGGCCAAAACTTGACATAATTCTTTCTACAGGAGGTCTTGACTAAATTCGTTATTCCGCTAAAAACCACAAAGATCTTAAAGAAGAAGGATGTGTGTCCACGTCCAGAGAAACTAAAAAACCGAAGGTGCACCAAACACCAGCAAGAGCAGTCATAATCTCCACACCTGACAAGACCGATTAAAGAGATGAACAGTCTCCTGCCCTTTAAGGCACTTCACTTAACCTCTTCAGACTAAATGAGAACTTGCTGGATTTCTAAAGAACTTGATGGAAAAAATTGCACGCGAATAAAACTTAATAAGCTCTCTGAAAAACAAACAAACAAACAAACAAACAAAACAACAACAACAACAAAAAAAAAACTGTTTCAAATGAATAATAGCAGGCAGCCCTAAATCGCAGGTAGTCACAGATGAGGACATGAAGATTCTTCACGCAGAAGCCAGAAGGACACGTCCCACAACTACTTGCCTGACTTTTCCTTAGCAGATTGCAGCAGGGTTTGCTCCCTCTCGTGTTCGCTTCTGAGTCTACAGGTTTGGTGGTTAAAAAAAGCAGTAAAACATCAGAACTCCATTCATACCTTTCTTCCTTATCTATTTTATGCCACAAGTCTTTCTTAAAAATTGAGAAACAAAAACTGATCTCAGTTTCTATCAAAAAAGGTCATTTGAAACCTTATATAAAATGAAAGCCTCAGTCAGTCAAATTAAATAAACAAAAGAATACTTTCTTACAGAGATTGTGTAAACCACTAGTTGAAAAAGCTGGTTAATATAAAATAAATGATTTCCTATAGTGTTTATGGATATTATTTTGTTACTAGAAATTCTACAAAGCAAGAAGGCAAAGAAACTAGAATTTACACTCTAAGGTGGACAAGAGATAAGGGACAGTGAAGGCAATGACCGCAGCTAGAATGCACACTGCCTGTTCCCTGGCCCTGGTGATTTCCTCCCACAGATACAATTTACAAATCCCACTACTTTTACACTAAAAATAAAATAAAAGACATTTTAAAAGAAGGAAATGAAAACATCTGTAATCTCTTTGTATCCTCTCCCAGGTTAAAACAAAACAAAACAAAAACTAAATCAACTGTCTAAAGTCTAATACATTGCGGGGCGGGAGAAGGAATTCTAATATGTATCTACGTATCTCTTATACAGAGAAATCCTGTGATTTGGTTAAAAACATCAGCACCACAAATGAGTCGATGCTTCCAATCTACAGGGGGCTAATGGTTAAATAGCTTCACATACATTAGCTCATTTTATCAGAGATGAAAAGAAACAGAAAAGTATTCTGACTCCTAATTTTAAGAATTTGAGATTAAATGCATTAATAAGAATGGTAACAGCCTTGTCAGTATGCAGATAAAGGGCATATAGTTTCCAGAAATGTTAAATACATTATAGTTTTAAATACTATGTTCTATTCCATTGCTTTTGCTTTTTCTTCTGAGACTTCAATTATGTGTAAATTGGATCTTCTTTGCCTGTGTTCCATTTTAACCAGTTTTCTGTTTTTCCTCTGTCTTTTTATTTCTTTTGTTATCTCATCTTCATTCTCTGGCTTGTTTTTTGTTTGTCACAAAAGACTATCCCTCCTTGGATGTGTCATAATTTTGTCTGGATATCTGACATAATTTTCACTTTTTCAACTATCTTTCCTCAGTGGTCAAATCTTGCTTCTCATCTTCTTTTTTATTGCTGTGCTTAGTGTTTACATGTCTAATTCAAGGTCATTTTCACACCTAGAAGTGTTCTTTTGAGACTATTTCATTAAGTTTGGAGTGCTGTGGTACAGTTTTCTTCTCCAACTTTTGTTGTTGGATGGTAGGGATTTTCGTCAGCTAAATTGTCTGGGTCCTCATTTTATCAAGAAAGACAGTTGCTCGTGAAGACAGGGATCATTTGCAAATCTGCATTTTTGTGCACACGAATAGCAGTTTGGGAAGTGTGTGAGGTTCCTAATTCAAGAGGACACATTTTTGTCAGAATAGCAAAGTATGCTTTTGTTGCTATTTTAGAGCGTTTTATTTTGATTTTTTACTGGACAATTTTTTTTTTGGGGGGGGGGAGAAAGAACAGCAGTGAAAGGGTCATGTGCCCTTCAATTTTTTTTTCTTTTATGGGATTCTAAACTCCCCTCCCTTGCTTCTTTTTCTCTTCAATACACAGTTCTAAAGAATGCTGATTGCTTCCTTTTAAAGCTCTTCCCACCATATCATTATCATTTCAGCAGTGTTCCTTACTTCCATGCTCACTTCAAAGTCTTTTCCGTCTAAGTCAGTGCTGTGATAGACAGACCAGTAAACTCTGTGGTATTATGATATTATTTAAGAAAGCTGCTCACTCTCCCTTCATCCCTCCATCCCTCCCCCTCTTTCAGGACTTTCCCATTCTCCCTCTCCCTCTCTGTTCCCCTCCTGCTTCTTCCTCTCTCTCTCTCTCTCTCTCTCTCCCACCTTCCTCTCTCTCTCTGGCCTAATTTTAGAACATGATAGGCCTTCAACCAGCTCCATTCTTCTCTCTTCCCCCACTGCCCTTGCTCTCAACAAGGCTTGCAGAAAGAGAGTAGATAATGATTCACTGGCATTTGATGTGTATTTTTCTAATTTCAAGTATTTTGAAGTTTGGTGGCTTTTTGTCTTCTACTTATACTGAAAGCATGGTTGTGTCTTTTGTTTTTGTTTCTTATTTTATTTTCTTAATGATATTTTGGGTGTGTTGGCTCTGCTTCAATCTTCTTTAAGTCCTCTATAAAATATATTCCCTATCCAATTGTGATTTCATCTGAAAGACTACACAGAAAAATTAAAAGATTTTTTTAAGTTAAAAACATAATAAGATCATTCATAAAAGGTTTATCTTGACTTTGCAGCAGTGTCACCTACCAATAGTTCCCCATCTTATACAAAGATAAGATGCCTTCAGAGACCATCCCAAACCACCCTCTCCTTCCCATACAAACACCAGATTTGGCTGAATTTCCCAGTAACAGATGTAATGGCTTGTGAAAGAGGTCGTATTAGTATTAGTAAAAGCAAAGTGCCTTCCCCAACAGTGCAGAAAAAAATGTAAATATATATGCTTGTCACATGGTTTTAAAATATTATAAAATAATATAATCCCAACATAAATCAAATCAGACTGTTAACTCTTACTTGTCATTATGCTCCATGGCTGCTTTGGTGGCTGCCACCATTGCCCTCAGGTCCTCCTTGGCCCGGGTGACATCTGCAGTCTTCACTGATCTCTTCTCCAGCCCCTTGGCATTAGCCAGCAGAGTCTAGGAATTAGAAGGTCATGATGAGTAAGACACACACAGGAAAGGTGAACATTTTCCTTCTTTGTTATTAATTGTATTCAAGATATCCTGTGTCCCCATGTCGGACTCTCTGCTCAGCAGGGAGCCTGCTTCCTCCTCTCTCTCTGCCTGCCTCTCTGCCTGCTTGTGATCTCTCTCTCTCTGTCAAATAAATAAATAAAAAATCTTAAAAAAAATCTATAAAAAAAGAGAAATTCTAGGTAAAATAGGCAAATAGGATGACAGGGAGGAGAAAATATTGGAGAAGGGATAACTAGTCATGTAAAGACCTGGGTAAAATATTGTTTTTTAAGATTTTAAGATTTTATTTTCCTAAGAAAGTTAAAAAGTGGTAGGAGTTCACTGTAGGTTTGTGTGGGAAAAAGAAATGTTAAATAAATTGCTCCACGTATCTTATCATGAACACCAGAATTATTTCTAAATTGGTGAGAAACCATTTAATTTGATTATTCTACATGGATATAAAGCAATACTGAACTCAAATGTGGAGAAACAAAGATCTCTGCTTCATTAAGTGATAGGTTGCCACATTTCCAGAAACAGAAAGAGGGATCTGATACCCTGTTGGCCAGGGAATTTTCGTGCTGATATTTGATTGGGATAAAGACATTTATGTTCCTTTTGGACTCAACCTCAAAAACCAAGGAATATGGTAGATCGCCAACTAGAGGCTTTGTTTATTCCTGTCAAACAAAAGCTTGTTTTTCTGCAGCATGAAAACTCAAAACAAGGAAAACTGTGCATACATGCAAGTTTGAATTAAGGGAGTAAATCAGAAATGGGGAAGATGAAAATGAAGTAAGAGGACACCAGGCTCACCTCATCCCTCAAATACAACTAGCTAACTATCAAACCCCTAAATACGCCCCAGAAATCGAGCTGAAGACTGGCAGAACAAACCACAACTAAAGTTAGACAAAAGCCCACATCGAAGGAGGCAGGAAGTGTGGAGACATGGTTTGGGAGTGATATGGGTGGTGGCCAATGTAATGAGGAGAGCACTACAGTCTTAAAGAAGGGTGAGAGACAGACTAACACATAGGGCAGCCCACACAGGGAACACAAATCCCCATACCAATTGGCTTGGAAAGCAAGAGGGGCTGAATTTCATGAGTTCTTGCAACTAGTGGGGCTTAAAGCCTAGAGTTTTAAAGGTCAGTGTGCCTGGTTCAGGGAGAGCTCCAAGGTCATTGGGGCTACTCCAGGAGACAAGGCAGAGTAAGCAGCCTGCAGAGATACAGCATGGAAACAGCAATCCAAAGAGTGACTGGAGCACATAGTGGGGAGGTTATTTGTTCATCTTGGAGTGTGTCCCAGAGAGGAACTGTTCCCAGAGAGACCCCTCTGGGAACAAAGGAACTGACAAGCACCATTTCCTTTACAACCCTCAGCATAAGCACAGGGCCACCTTCAGGAACCAGTGCCATTTGGACATCTCTACCTAACTTGCTTATACCAAGCTCTTCCCCAGTCCCCTATACTTCAGTGGAACCCACTATCCCAGCCACGTTTGCCATGGTCCCAGTACAGTGGATCTCCTCCCCCAGAAGAATAGCCTAAACCCCTGCCAACACCACACCTCCCAATCTGGGAGTTTTTCAGGGCCTCGGTGCCAATGGTAGTGGTGGTAAGTCTCATTTCAAAAGCAGAATACACCTAGTTAAAATGCACCACATTCAGGCAAGGGGCAAAACACTGCCCAATAGGCAAGGAGAGCCTCTGCAGACACCTGCCTAAAGGATAAAGTGGCCAGGAAAAAGCAGTAGAGTGCATGCAGCACACATTGGAGACACTCCCTGAAGTGCCAGGACCTGTGGAATAAGGCACGGTACATGACAGGGCACTATAGGACTCTTCTTCATAAGGCCATTAACCTCAAGAACAGATGTAGCTGACTTTTCTAACACAGAGAAACAGGAATAGACAAAATGAGAAGAAAAAAGAGAAGGCGAAATGAGAAGAGTTTGTGCCAGATTGAAAGAACAGGATAAGCCCACAGTCAGAGATCTAAGATACAGATATAAGTAACATGCCTGAAGGAGTATTTAAACTAATGATCATAAAGATATTGACTGGACTTGAGAAAAGAATAGAAGACATAGTGAAGGAAAGTAATCAAGCTGAACAAAAGAGAGTAAAAAGACTTATGCAAAATGAGAATAGACTTAGGGAACTCAGTGACTCCATCAAACATAATAACATTCATATTATAGGGATCCCAGAAGCAAGACAGAGAAAAGGGGACAGAAAAATTATTTGAAGAAATAATAGCTGAAAATTTCCCTAATATGGGGAGGGAAACAGACATTCAGATCCATTAGGCACAGAGAACACCCAACAAAATAAAAATTTTTTTTAAAAATTGTAAACACCCAACAGAATATTTTTTTCTCATCTGCTTTTTTATTGTTTTTATTTTTATTTTTCCTTTTTATTTTTTTAATAAACATATAATGAATTTTTATCCCCAAGGGTACAGGTCTGTGATCGCCAGGTTTACACACTTCACAGCACTCACCATAGCACATACCCTCCCCAATGTCCAAAACCTCACCCCCCTCTCTCGACCTCCTTCCCCCCAGCAACCCTGAGTTTGTTTTGTGAGATTAAGAGTCGCTTATGGTTTGTCTCCCTCCCGATCCCATCTTTTTTCATTTATTCTTTCCCTACCCCCCAAACCCTCCATGTTGCATCTCCACTTCCTCATATCAGGGAGATCATATGATAGTTGTCTTTCTCTGATTGACTATTTCAGTAAGCATGATACCCTCTAGTTCAATCCACATCGTCGCAAATGGCAAGATTTCATTTCTTTAGATGGCTGCATAGTATTCCATTGTATATATATACCACATCTTCTTTATCCATTCATCTGTTGATGGACATCTAGGTTCTTTCCATAGTTTAGCTATTGTAGACATTGCTGCTATAAACATTCGGGTGCACGTGCCCCTTCGGATCACTATGTTTGTATCTTTGGGGAAATACCCAGTAGTGCAATTGCTCAGTCATAGGGTAGTTCTATTTTCAACTTTTTGAGGAACCTGCATGCTATTTTCCAGAACGGTTGCACCAGCTTGCATTCCCACCAAAATTGTAGGAGGATTCCCCTTTCTCCGCATCCTCATGAGCATCTGTCATTTCCTAATTTGTTAATTTTAGCCATTCTGACTGGTGTGAGCTGATATCTCCTTGTGGTGTTTTTTTTTAAGATTTTATTTATTTATTTGACAGACAGAGACTACAAGTAGGCAAGAGAGGCAGGCAGGGAGAGAGAGGAGGAAGCAGGCTCTCCGCGGAGCAGAGAGCCCGATGTGGGGCTCGATCCCAGGACCCTGGGATCATGACCTGAGCTAAAAGCAGAGGCTTTAACCCACTGAGCCACCCAGGCACCCCCTCATTGTGGTTTTTATTTGTATTTCCCTGATGCCAAGTGATGTGGAGCACTTTTTCATGTGTCTGTTGGCCATCTGGATGTCTTCTTTGCAGAAATGTCTGTTCATGTCCTTTGCCCATTTCTTGATTGGATTATCTGTTCTTTGGGTGTTGGGTTTGCTAAGTTCCTTATAGATTTTGGACACTAGCCCTTTATCTGATATGTCATTTGCAAATATCTTCTCCCATTCTGTCAGTTGCCTTTTGGTTTTGTTGACTGTTTCCTTTGCTGTGCAAAAGCTTTTGATCTTGATGAAGTCCCAATAGTTCATTTTTGCCCTTGCTTCTCTTGCCTTTGGTGATGTTTCTAGGAAGAAGTTATTGCGGCTGAGGTAGAAGATATTGCTGCCTGTGTTCTCCTCAAGGATTTTGATGGATTCCTGTCTCACATTGAGGTCCTTCATCCATTTTGAGTCAATTTTCATGTGTGGTTTAAGGAAATGGTCCAGTTTCATTCTTCTGCATGTGGCTGTCCAATTTTATCAACACCATTTGTCGAAGAGACTGTCTTTTTTCCATTGGACATTCTTTCCTTCTTTGTCGAAGATTAGTTGACCATAGAGCTGAGGGTCTATTTCTGGGCTCTCTATTCTGTTCCATTGATCTATGTGCCTGTTTTTCTGCCAGTAGCATACTGTCTTGATGATGACAGCTTTGTAATAGAGATTGAACTCCAGAATTCTGATGCCACCAACTTTGTCTTTCTTTTTCAATATTCCTTTGGCTATTCGAGGTCTTTTCTGATTCCATATAAATTTTAGGATTATTTGTTCCATTTCTTTGAAAAAAAATGGGTGGGATTTTGATAGGGATTGCATTAAATATGTAGATTGTTTTAGGTAGCATAGACATTTTCACAATATTTGTTCTTCCAATCCAGGAGCATGGAACATTTTTCCATTTCTTTGTGTCTTCCTCAATTTCGTTCCTGAGTACTTTATAGTTTTCTGAGTATAGATTCTTAGCCTCTTTGGTTAGGTTTATTCCTAGGTACCTTATAGTTTGGGGTGCAATTGTAAATGGGATTGACTCATTAATTCCTCTTTCTTCTGTCTTGTTGTTGGTGTAGAGAAATGAAACTGATTTCTGTGCATTGATTTTATATTATGATACTTTACAGAATTCCTGTACAAGTTCTAGCAGTTTTGGAGTGGAGTCTCTTGGGTTTTCCACATATAGTATCATATCATCTGCAAAGAGTGAGAGTTTGACTTCTTTGCTGATTTGGATGCCTTTAATTTCTTTTTGTTGTCTGATTGCTGAGGCTAGGACTTCTAGTACTATGTTGAATAGCAGTGGTGATAATGGACATCCCTGACGTGTTCCTGACCGTAGCAGAAAAGCTTGCAGTTTTTCTCCATTGAGAATGATATTTGCAGTGGGTTTTTCATAGATGGCTTTGATAATATTGAGGTATGTGCCCTCTATCCCTACACTTTGAAGAGTTTTAATCAGGAAGGGATACTGCACTTTGTCAAATGCTTTTTCAGCATCTATTGAGAGTATCATATGGCTCTTGTTCTTTCTTTTATTAATGTATTATATCACATCGATTGATTTGTGGATGTTGAACCAGGCTTGCAGCCCTGAAATAAATCCCACTTGGTCGTGTTGAATAATCCTTTTAATGTACTGTTGAATCCTATTGGCTAGTATTTTGGTGAGAATTTTCGCATCTGTGTTCATCAAGGATATGGGTCTGTAATTCTCTTTTTTGATGGGATCCTTGTCTGGTTTTGGGATCAAGGTGATGCTGGCCTCATAAAATGAGTTTGGAAGTTTTCCTTCCATTTCTATTTTTGGGAACAGTTTCAGGAGAATAGGAATTAATTCTTCTTTAAATGTTTGGTAGAATTCCCCTGGGAAGCTGTCTGGCCCTGGGATTTTGTTTGTTTGGAGATTGTTGATGACTGTTTCAATCTCCTTACTGGCTATGGGTCTGTTCAGGTTTTCTATTTCTTCCTGGTTCAGTTGTGGTAGTTTATATGTCTCTAGGAATGCACCCATTTCTTCCAGATTGTCAAATTTGCTGGCGTAGAGCTGCTCATAGTATGTTCTTTTAATTGTTTGTATTTCTTTGATGTTGGTTATGATCTCTCCTCTTTCATTCATGATTTTATTTATTTGGGTCCTTTCTCTTTTCTTTTTGATAAGTCTGGCCAGGGGCTTATCAATCTTATTAATTCTTTCAAAGAACCAGCTCCTAGACTCGTTGATTTGTTCTATTGTTTCTTTGGTTTCTATTTCATTGATTTCTGCTCTGATCTGAGAAATAATAATTTCTCTTCTCCTTCTGGGTTTAGGCTTTCTTTGTTGTTCTTTCTCCAGTTCCTTTAGGTGTAGGGTTAGGTTGTGTATTTGAGACCTTTCTTGTTTCTTGAGAAAGGCTTGTACCGCTATATATTTTCCTCTCAGGACTGCCTTTGCTGTGTCCCACAGATTTTGAACCGTTGTGTTTTCATTATCATTTGTTTCCATGAATTTTTTAAATTCTTCTTTAAATTCCTGGTTGACCCATTCATTCTTTAGAAGGATGCTGTTTAGTGTCCATGTATTTGGGTTCTTTGCAAATTTCCTCTTGTGATTGAGTTCTAGCTTCAGAGCATTGTGGTCTGAAAATATGCAGGGAATGATCCCAGTCTTTTGATAGTGGTTGAGACCTGATTTATAACCCAGGATGTGATCTATTCTGGAGAATGTTCCATGTGCACTAGAGAAGAATGTGTATTCTGTTGCCTTGGGATGGAATGTTCTGAATATATCTGTGATGTCCATCTGGTCCAGTGTGTCATTTAAGGCCTTTATTTCCTTGTTGATCTTTTGCTTGGATG
>PISX010018291.1:0-41076 GCA_004024625.1 Mellivora capensis | reverse complement strand
GGAGGACATGGGGAGATGGAGAGGAGAAGGGAGTTGGAATCCGAGGGGAGGTGAACCATGAGAGACTCTGGACTCTGAAAAACAACCTGAGGGGTTCTGAAGGGGCGGGGGGTGGGAGGTTAGGGGAGCCTGGTGGTGGGTATTAGGGAGGGCACGTATTGCATGGAGCACTGGGTATGGTGCAAAAACAATACTGTTATGCTGAAAAGAAATAAAAAAATAAAAAAAAATTAGCTTCTGCAGAGGACTGAGAACAGGGAGCAAAGAGGGAGTCAGTCACTCCTCATCAAAAGTTGTTCTATACTATTTTGTTACTGAATACATGTTTGTGATTAAAAGCATTAAAAATTAAACGATGAAAACCAATGCCCATGAAGATGGTGAAACAGGCAAGACGGGCAGGAGCACGAACACGGAGAGCAAGCAGCAGCCGGGCTACCGTCCTCCTGCGTGGCGAGCCTTTACCGTCTCACAGAGAACAGCCCGGACAGTCCGAGAGGACAAAATCAGAATCACCGCTGTCTGCCTCCCATCACTGGACGTGAGGCTGTAGAGACCAGAAACCCAGAGAGACAGTCTCTAGGTGCAGCCCTGCCTGAGAGCGGGGAGGGTGGGTCATGACCCGCCCAGGTTCTGACACTGAGCTCAGCAAAACTGCAACAGATTCTCACAGGAAGCCGGAGAGAGCAGAAGTCGGCCCCGCTCGGCCAGCAGACCACATCGGGCCCCAGGAACCGGCCGAGGTCTCCCCTCCAAGTCTGGGTCAGGTAAAAGAAGCTGGCAAGCCCCTACAGGCCAGCTGCAGAGCCACCTGATGTGCTGGGAAAACATCACCTCCTAAAGGTAGAGAGAGGCATATGCCCTCCAACCCGCTTTCCTCTTGTAAACTAGAAGGCGGGAATGACAGCGCTGGTAACAGCACCATCTGTGGCATTAAAGAAAGACAATGGAAAACCACCCGACCTCCCCACCAACAGTAAACTGGGTAAGTTATGATATATTAAAAGAACATGACCCTCTCTCATTGCTGTAGAAAGTAGAGCCATACACTGGAACCCAGATGAGTTTTTAAGGCGATATTGAGTAAAAGCAGCAAGGACAAAAGGAGTCCAAGGGCTTCATTTTATACGAAGTCCAAGAACAGGCAAAACTAAACTATATTGTTTAGAGACGCACGCAGAGATGGTGAAACTGCAGGAAAGTGAGGAAACGATCACCAGGTCAGCGTAATGACAGCTCTGGGGCCAGGGGCTGTGACCAGAACAGGGATACAGAGGGCATCTGGGTGCTGCGTCTCGACCTGGGTGGTAGCGACACAGGTGTTCATATTATAACCACGTATTAAATTGTGTGCATCATACATATTTACGTATGTGTACTTTCTACGTACATTACTTTGTCACAGGCAAAAAAAAAAAAAAAAAAAAAAAAAAAAAAAAAAAAAAAAAAAAAAAAAAAAAAAAAAAAAAAAAAAAAAAAAAAAAAAAAAAAAAAAAAAAAAAAAAAAAAAAAAAAAAAAAAAGCCCAAAACAAAAAACCTACAGGTCCAAGAGTGCTAAAAAGTAGAAACACAGACAAACCTCTCCGAAATCCACATGAAAAATTTAAAACAAAAAACAATACATAAGCAGATTCGGAATATTGAGAATATGAATGAGAACTAAAAATAATTTCTGCACTGTGACTCGTAACTGTACTAGTAGAAATCCATCCTAGAAATCCGAATTACAGAAAACACAGCAGATGTTCCTCACAGCACCACTCGAGCTAGCAGAGACCGGAGGTAGGTAAATGACAAAGGCAATAAACCAGGCTGAAGCGACATTAAAACCCACTGCACGTGGGGCACTCCTACCACACCCTTTGCGCAATTACCCCAAGATACTGATCTTATCTGTCTGCCCTTCTAAGTGATGCATCCCCGAGGACAGGAATAATTCCTAGGTCACAAATCTTTCCTTAGAAGTCGGCACGGCACATGAAATTCAGTGAGCATTCAAGAATTTCTAACGGCCAAGTTAAGCCACCACTTCTGCTCCCTGCAAAGGGATTCTCTTTAAAATATTTTTTCTCTTTTGAAGAAGTACTGACAGGAATTTTTCCCATCTGGAGGAGAAATCTCACTTTATTGGTGCAGTAGCTCCTTCTGGTCCTCCGAGCTCAGAAAGGGGAACAAGATCCCACTTGAAGTGAAGCCCCCAGTTGAAACCTCCCCGCACGACGGGGGACGAGCTGTAGGCGAGCGTGTCCGCGCTGATGATGTCGATGACAGGGCACACCACGGTCCGCCGGTCCTGCTGGATGGCAGCCAGTAAGGGCTGCAGCCACATCACATTTACTTCACAGTGGCTGTCCAGGAAGACCAGGACTTCTCCTGAGGAGGCAAACAGCAGCAGACCGAGACGTCACAGCACCCCGTTCAGGCGCGGCCGCCAGTTCCCTGAGATGCTGCGTTCACGGTGTGAAATACACGCGCCTCCCTTCCAGCCCAACGGGCAGACCACTCCTCTACGCCAGTCAGGAAGAGAGGGCTTCCGAGCCAGGAAGCCCGCCTCAAGTGCACTGCTAGGACTGAGAAACATGTATAAACCAACCCCAGTTCTCCTCAGTGAAAACATGCAACGTCTCAGAGGAACAGTTCTGTTCCCTGGACAGAAAGCTATGGACTGCGGTACAAGGACAGTGGCCACTTGTGTGTAGATGTTTTTATTACACGTACTGCAATCAAAATGTTTCTAAATTGAGGCGTGCCTGGTTAGCGCAGTAAGTTAAGTGACCGACTCCTGGCTTCGCCTCAGGTCACGGTCTCGGGGTTGGGAATGGAGCTTCGAGCTGGGCTCCGCACTCAGCAGGGGTCTGTGTGAGATTCTCTCCCCTCTCCCTCCACCCTTCCCAGCCCTTCTCTCTAAAAAAAAAGAAAAAGAAAAAAAAAATTCTAATTTAGGATACATTTCCCTGCCTGAGAACTTAACTGTCTTCACTGGTGACACAGAAACACGACATTAGTGATCATCGCTACAACACAGCAACTCTCTCAGGAGTGAGAGAAACATGTACCCTTTCTGCCATGCCAGTGACATGGGTTCCCTTCTTCTCTGAAGTCACCACTCAGTGGCCACATGCTCACTTCTTCTTCCATTTTCTGCCCTTCCTTCCTAATTCCCCAACCTGGTCAGCTATAGTGGCTTTTATGAGCCAATGAGGTATCTTCTAGCTGGTAAAGTAAGAATCACAATGATTTTATCAAGCCCCTACACCCCAAGTTCTGGAATTCTCAAATTCCCTTCCTATTTTTTCCCCATATCCATATGCTACTTACAATATTATATACCTAATATTTTTAAACTAAATCATTTAACTTAAATAAATTTATTTTAAAAGGAATTTTTATCAAGATCATAAATGAAAATCAGGATCACTAACCTTACAGAGGTAACCATAAAGAGAAATACAATGGTTCAATACCATGTAACTAAGAACCAGATATATTTTCTGCAAAATACTAAATGTGATACTTTTTTTTTTTTTTTTTTTACAAAGATTGAATTTATTTGAGAGAGCAAGAAAGAGAAAGCATGGGGAGGGGTGAGTGGCAGAGGGAGAGGAAGAAGCAGACTCCCCGCTGAACAGGGAGCCCAACATGGGACTCGATCTCAGGACACTAGATCATGACCTGAGTCAAAGGCAGAGGCTTAACCTGGGATACCCAGGTGCACCGTTCTTTCTTTTTCAAAGGGGAAGTAGGTATATGCTGGAAATATCTTAAAGATAGACTTGTAATAGAGACTATCTTTGATGGAATCAGAAGGATTGAAAATTTTAAAGAAAGTATCTTTATAGTTTTATAAATAAATTTTCATTGTTTTTTATTTTTATTTTTTTAAGTAATCTCCACACCTAGTGTGGGGCTTGAACTTACAACCCAAGATCAAGGGTCGCACACTCTACTGACTGAGCCACCCAGCTGCTGTGGTAAGTCAATTTTCAGTATCATGTCCATTTATCCAACAAAATCATGATGCATTATCACCAGAGGTATGTTTTTGAACTTAAGAATTATTGGCTTAGGGGCACCTGGGTGGCTCATGATCCCAGGGTCCTGGGATCGAGCCCCACATCGGGCTCTCTGCTCAGCAGAGAGCCTGCTTCCCTCTCTCTCTGTCTCTGCCTGCCTCTCTGCCTACTTGTGACCTCTGTCTTCCAAATAAATAAATCTTTAAAAAAAAAGAATTACTGGCTTAATTCAAATCAAACAGTTTGGTGAGTACACATATTTTAAACACATATTTTAAATTTTGTATGAAAAAATTACAGGGGCACCTAGGTGGCTCAGTCTACTGAGGGGCCATCTGACTCTTGATTTCAGCTCAGGTCATGATCTCAGGGTCATGGGACTGAACCCTGTGTCAGGCTCTGTACTCAGTATGGAGTCTGCTGAAGATTCTCTCTCTCCCTTCTCCCTCTGCCCCCTTCACCCTGCATGCTCACTCGCTTGTTCTCTCAAATAAATAAATCTTTAACAAAAAAATTAAAAGTAAAAGAAGTTACAGAAGTTCAGATACATTTTGTTTTACTCTTCTCCTTATATAAGTAAACAAGATACAGACCTACATGAGCAGCAATAATTTGCAATAAGGACCATTATGAAAACAGACCAGTTTGGACTCCAGAGCTCACCTCCCTAGAGTCTATATTTTGGGACAACAGGGGTGGAGTTATAAACAAACCCTTTCCAAAGTGAACACATGCCTTCTCTCTCCTGCTGACAATGCCCATTTAAGAAATCACTTTTCACAGATCTCTGCACAATAAGAAAGGCTCCAAGGACAAAGCCCTGGTCACTCATCCCCCACTGAGAAAAGAGAAGGAAGTTATACCTGTAGAGTGGGCTGCTCCAATCATCCTTCCTCGAATCAATCCCTCACGTTTTGTGTTTCTTATTACTTTAATTTTTCCAGGGAGATATTTTTGGACATATTCCTCTAGTTCTCCTTTCAAATCATCTGAAAATAAAGTCATAATAAAACAACAGGAGACATATACAAAGACTTTTTTAATAGCTACTCTAAGATTGTATCTGATACTTGCAGCAACAAATTATCAAGTAAATATTACAGAATCTTTTGCTGCTTTATTTAAAAAAAATTATAGTTTATCTCCTAAGGAAGAAAAAGAAATGAAGGGTAAGAGTTGAAACACTACCAAGAAGAGTACTTAATTTATAGAATTATTCATATTTCCACAGCAACTAGCACAATGCTTTGCATAAAGAATGTTTGAAATGAATATCTTGAGTGAATGAATGTTCTGCTGACTGCATTCAATCAGATTTAAAACCAAAATAAGGTATATCTTTTGTTTGAAATTAACTGTTACTCCAATTCAGTACAGTTTTAATGACTTTTTTAAAAGATTTTATTTATTTATTTGACAGAGAAAGAAATAGCAAGAGGGAACACAAGCAGGGGGATTGGGAGAGGGAGAAGGAGGCTTCATGCTGAGCAGGGAGCCCGATGCAGGGCTCGATCCCAGGGCCCTGGGATCATGACCTGAGCCAAAGGCAGACACTTAACGACTGAGCCACCCAGGTGCCCCTGGTTTTAACAATTTCTATTGCTCCTACCAAGAATTATATAATAACAGGAGTAAATACATCCTTTTATTAATTTAGTAACTTCCAAGGACACTAAATATTTTTTATAAATTCTAGCTCATTTACATTTAAATTTCATAACTTCAAATATCTATTAAGTAATTCCATTGTTAGTAGATAAATCATCGTAAGTTATCATGAATTTTCACTTTAAAAAAAATAGCTACAAACTGAAAAATACAGATTTTAAAAAATTCAACACCATAAATTCTACAATTTAGTATTTAGACAATCTTTCTTAATTATTCTTTTTTGAAATTAAGTTTTGTTTTCTATTAACCTTTCTAAATTTTCTCTTGTGCTATTTCAGTATATGCCAAGGTTTAAGCATTTTGTTCCCGATGGGCTCAGTGTACAGTTCCTTGCTTTATATAGTCAACTGGTAGACCAATCCTGTTGTTGATAAGAGGTGCTAAGAAACTCTTGAGTAATGAAAAATCTGTAACTGGAATCCAATTCATCAATGTACTCCTGCAGCTTGCTGTAATGAAGAGAGCAGAGGCTGAGAGCTATGCAGACTGGTGGTCTAATTTCAGCTCTACCACTTAACAGCTAAAGGACCTTAAGATTAGTTAATATTTCCCCTCTATAAAATAAGGATACAACCTCTCTCTCAAGATAGCTGAGACCCGAGTGAGTAGCATAAATAAAGAGCCTTCCGTCCTATGTGTACATGAAACCATTCTTAGGAAGTCTATGTTGAACTGAAGAAAGTACAAGTTTCCAGTTATAAAAGAAGTCAGTCACAGAGATGAAAAAGTAGAGCAGAGGGAATATAGTCAATATTATTGTAGTGACACTGTAATGGTGACAGACGGTGACTAGACTTATTGTGGTGAGCAATATAATGTATAGAATGTTGAATCAATACGTTATACAACTGAAATGAATCTAACACAGTCAATTATACTTCAATATTAAATTTTTTAAAAGTGTATAATATATATACTGAATCATAAAACACTGGCATTCAGAGATCATCTAAGAGCGATCACAATGCAATCCACTTTTATCTGGGGACAGTCAATATAACAGACTCATTAGACGAATACAAGCCCGAGGTGTTATACCGAGAGAAAAAAGCCAATGTCGAAAGGTCACTTATTATATGATTCCATTTATGTAACCATTCTTAAAATGAAAAAAATCACTGAGAAAGAAACAAAATCACAGAGATTAAGGCTGCCAGGGATTAGGGATGGAGTGGGTCAGGGAAGCGGATGTGAACAGGTAGCGCAAGGGAGATTTCTGTGGTCGTGGAGTCGTCTTTATCCTGATCACAATGGTTGTTACAGGAATATACACACAGAGTAAAATGACACAGAACTATACACATACGCTATACTGACCATCAAACTCCTAGTTTTGATGTGTCACTGTCTGTTAGATATACCAATGGGGGAAACTAGGTGAAGGGGTAACAGGAACTCATTGTAACCCACTGTTGCTAATCTATAGTTATTTTTGAATAAAAATTTTTTTAAAAAGGTGAGCCAAGGGAAAGATTTCAAGGGCCAAACTTAAATAGCACAGTCTGTAAAAAGATCACAAAGCTGTTTCCAAAAAATTATCCTCTAATCAACAAACATATTACTTGTTGCCGACTCCCCCGCACCTGCTGGGACCAGGGTCCTACAACTGTCAGCTGGTGCTGCTGATTCTAATCCCACGGTGATCAGCAGCCCAGATCCCATAGTATCAGCTACAACATCCCTTACCGAAGTCACTGTCATCGTCCACAAGGATGATTTCATGAAGGAGCTGGGCTGGTGTGCGGTCTAGGACACTGTGCACAGTACGGAGCAAGGCAGACAAGGCTTCATTGTAGAAACAGATAACAACACTAGCGACTGGCAGGTCCACAGGGTAAGACTTGTCTTTACATCTGTGAAGACACATGAGAAAATGTGATGTCTTGAAAGGTTCAATGTTTTAGGTCATTACTCACTAAACATTAACTGCCTCCTGCTCAGACTCCTTCCTACAATATAACAAAAGTTTCTTAAAAAGCATTTAAGGGGGGGTGCCTGGGTGGCTCAGTGGTTTAAAGCCTCTCCCTTTGGCTCAGGTCATGATCTCGGGGTCCTGGGATCGAGCCCTGCATCGGGCTTTCTGCTCAGCTGGGAGCCTGCTTCCCTTCCTCTCTCCTCCTACCTCTCTGCCTACTTGTGATCTGTCAAATGAAAAAAAAAAAAGCATTTAAGGATACACTGGTATCATACTCAAGAGTTTCATAGTTTGTTAATAACTACTCTCTCCAATACCTGCTACTTTGCTTATTTTTAGATTAACATTTAAAAAAATTTTTTCTTTTTTTGGTACAGAGGTTACATAAAAATGTATTATTTGTATGGAATCACTACAAGTTTTTAATGCAGTATTCATAAGCTCATGTTTAGCTTCTCCACAATGAACATTCAAAAGGAAGTAAGAGGGGCGCCTGGGTCGCTCAGTGGGTTAAGCCGCTGCCTTTGGCTCAGGTTATGATCTCAGGGTCCTGGGATTAAGTCCTGCATCAGGCTCCCTGCTCAGCAGGGAGCCTGCTTCCCGCCCCCCCGCCTGCCTCTCTGCCTACTTGTGGTCTCTGTCAAATAAATAAATAAAATCTTAAAAAAAAAAAAAAAAAAAAAAAAAAAAAAAAAAAAAAAAAAAAAAAAAAAAAAAAAAAAAAAAAAAAAAAAAAAAAAAAAAAAAAAAAAAAAAAAAAAAAAAAAAGGAATTAACAGAAATATAAAACTTTGTATTTGAAAATTTTATTTCTTGCCCAATAACAGAAAAAGATCTGAGTAAACTAGGACATAACCAAAATCAAGATTCTATCAAGCAACTATGTGATAAAAAAAAAAAAGGTTAGATGGCTTCAAGCAACAATAATTAAAAAATCACTAACTTGAAGAATAAAATCCAGAATTCCATGTTCTTTTGCATGGCATACAAAGCGTTCCAACATCTGGACCCTGGCTACCTCCAGTCTCCTGGCGTTCCCCCTACTGTGGCCATAGTAATGGTTTCAGTGCCTTTTCAAGTGGTGTCATGACCCAATCTGTTCTCCATGCACGGAGTGCTCCCCTACACACTGCTCAGCCAGCACCCCTCTAGGAGGCCTTCCCTTATCACTCTGGTTTCAGGGTCCCCACTACACCAGCTCCTACCACGGCCCTCATTCTAGCACTACTGCAATTACTCGTTCCCTCATCTATCTTCCCTACTAGGCCTGTGATCCCAGGGACTATGTCTTACTCTTATTTCCAAGACCTAATACAGTGTCTAGAAAACAAAGGTGCTCAAAAAAGTCTGCCTGTGGAATGACTAACTGACCAACCACATGAATGAAAAGCCTTTGAAACAACAAAACCAGTGGCGCCTGGGTGGCTCAGTTGGTTAAAGCCTGTGCCTTTGGCTCAGGTCATGATCTCAGGGTTCTGGGATCGAACCCACATCAAGCTCCACATCAGGCTCTCTGCTCAGCGGGGAGCCTGCTTCCTCCTCTCTCTCTCTGCCTGCCTCTCCGCCTACTTGTGATCTCTGTCAAATAAATAAAATCTTAAAAAAAAAAAAACCAAAAGAAAGAAAATAAAGAAGACAAAAAAGGGAGATGAGTAAAATTCTTCACTGATTTTTAATTCTTTTGCCACAAATACAATAAACATTTAAAAGAAATTTATGCTCAGAAGTTTATCTAGTTAAATGCAGTTAATACCTCTAGCCTTTTCCCTATGATTTTTAAATTTCAAAAGAGACAGAGTAAGCTCTAGAACTGTTAGTAGAATCTCCAGCTTCAAGTGTCACAGGAGTGGAAATCTGTCTTGAAGTTTTCTAGTATCCTATATGATGGAAGCCTAAATGCATTTAATAACACCACCCTCACAACTTACTATAATGCCACTAAAAGCACAGTCATTAAAACACAGCAGTAAAAACCACTGAGAAACATACGCAGCATTCCTTGTGTCCGGCACGTCTCTGTGGTACCCCAAGCGGTTACTGATAAGCATGTTGAAGGCATGTTTCTGATAGCCCAAGTCTCTCAACTCCTGATCACGTTCATTAAAAATCATACCTGCAAAAGATTGAAGTTACAGTCAGTATATTAAATCTGGAAAGGTCTGCTACAGTTATTGTTAATTATGATCTTAAGAAAATCTTGACTTTAATCTCATAATAGCCATGTTTCTCAAATCTAGATTGTCTCCATTTTCAAAAAAGTAATTGAAGTTAGAGTCAAATTTTTGTCAGTCTAGTGCAAAAAGCAGGTATACCTTAACCATAAATGATACCTGCTCACTAGCCATTAATCTTAATATTATCAAGAGAAAAAATTATGCATCTTTTTCAAAAGACTTAATGATGGTATATTTCCATTAAAGCAATAGACTACAGAACCCATGTGGACAACAGGTCCCAATGACAGGCAAGTTTTTTAAAGAGCCCTCCCCTAAAAATTTTTTAAAAAGCTACTGATAAACCTTTTTTTTTTTTTAAAGATTTTATTTATTTATTTGACAGGCAGAGATTACAAGTAGGCAGAGAGGCAGGCAGAGAGAGAGAGAGGAGGAAGCAGGCTCCCTGCTGAGCAGAGAGCCCGATGCGGGGCTCGATCTCAGAACCCTGAGACCATGACCTGAGCCGAAGAAGGCAGAGGCTTTAACCCACTGAGCCACCCAGGCGCCCCCGATAAACCTTTTTATAAAAAGTCTCTGATTCCAGATTTTAATCAGCTTCATAGTCAAGAAAGCCAAAAAATTCCCTCAGAGATCCCATCAAAATCACTACAATTCAACATTCTTGTTCTAACATTCAGAAACCTTACCTTTACATAGAAGGATAATTTCTCTTTTTGCTTTCTTTCCCATCTCAAACCTTTAACCTCTCCTCACAGAATGACTCCCTTGTCCCAGCATTTCCCAAAGTCTGGTCACAGAAATCTAATTTCACTGGACATTAACAGATGTTCAAAAGAAAAAAAGGATTTCATGGTCAAACAATTCAGGGAAACAATGGATTTTGAAAGTCGAATAGGTTTTAGTTTTATTTGGAATGGAAGGACAATCTGATCCTTTAATACTGTTGACTGTTCACAGATACCAGGTGTGAGGGGATGGGATACAGAATGACTACAGTCCCCAGATCCACTTTGGGAAATACTTCTTAACATGCTTTTTCTACGAGCTTTTAAAGCTGGAGTACATTTTTTAAAAAACAGAATATTTTTATTCTTAACAGAACTCTAGGAACTTCATTTATTTTTAAAGATTTTATTTGACAGAGAGAGACACAGTACGAGAAGGAACACAAGCAGGGCGAGGGAGAAGCAGGCTCCCTGCCGAGCAGAAACCCCAATGCGGGGCTCAATCTCAAGACTCTGGGATCATGACCTGAGCCGAAAGCAGATGCTTAACAACTGAGCGACCCAGGCACCCTAGAAACTTCGTTTTAAAGCAGTGTTTAGTGTCCTTGCATACTCTGTTCTTACTGGCTATATAGTAATGAAAACAGAATTCCATGTTTTGCTTCTATTACAGAGTGTTTTCCATGTATTAATCATGATCCTCATCATCAGAAACAGTGATCCTCAATCACCTGAAGATTACTTTCAGTCTTTGTCAATAATTGACAGAATTGTGCCGACATTTCAACTATTACTAGTTTTCATGGTTTTACATTGTAATATAGACTTTTAAAAAGAAATTCTAGCACAGTTAACATACAGTGTTTTTATTAGTTTCACATATATAATATACTATACTCAGTGCTCATCATAATAAATGTACTCTTAACCCCCTTGACCTGTATCACCCACCCATTCCCACTCACCTCCTGATAACCACCAGTTTGTTCTCATTAAGGGTTTCTTTTTTTTTTTTTTTAAAGATTTTATTTATTTATTTATTTATTTGACAGAGAGAGAGAGAGGGATCACAAGTAGGCAGAGAGGCAGGCGCAGAGAGAGAGAGAGAGAGGAGGAAGCAGGCTCTCTGCCGAGCAGAGAGCCCGATGTGGGACTCGATCCCAGGACCCTGAGATCATGACCTGAGCCGAAGGCAGAGGCTTAACCCACTGAGCCACCCAGGTGCCCCTCATTAAGGGTTTCTTAATTTGTTTCTTTCTTTCTTCAATTCCACATGAGTGAAATTATATGGTAGTTGTACTTCTCTGACTTATTTCACATAGAATTATACCCTCTAGACCCATCCATGTTGCAAATAACAAGATTTTATTCTTTTTTATGGCTGAGTAGAATTCTAATGTGTATATATACACACACCACGTCTTCTTTATCCATTCATCTACCAATGAACACTTGGGTTGCTTCTACAATTCAGCTATTATAATAATGCTGAAACATATGGGTAACCTGTATCCTTTCAATTTAGTATTTTTGTATTCTTTGGGTATACACCAAGAAATGAAATTACTGGATCATATGGTAATTCTATTTTTAATTTTTTGAGGAACTTCCATACTGTTTTCCACAGTGGCTGTACCAGTTTGTATTCTCACCAACAGTGCATGAGGGTTTCTTTTTCTCCACATCATCATCAACACTTGTTTCCTGTGTTTTTGATTTTAGCCTTTCTGACCAGTATGAGGTGGTAGCTGCATTTTCCCGATGATGAGTGATGTTGAGCATCTTTTCACGTGTCTATAGGCCATCTGGATGTCTCCTTTAGAAAAATGTCTATTCATACCTTCTGCCCATTTTTAAATTGGATTATTTGGGTTTTTTGGTGTGGAGTACATCCTTTTATAAATACAAAAGAGCAACGTTCTATTAACATTTTATAAGAGGATGCAAAATCCTTGAGAGCAGAGACTTTGATCATGTTCAAAACAAAAACTTCTTGATACCCAGCACCTAGGACAGTGCCTTGCACAAGCTAGATACTCAATAAATACTCCTTGATTCAATAAATCAAAGGATTTAAAGCTCATACTAGACACTGAAAGGAATATTTTCTAATATATATCTCTTGATGAAAAATTATTCCATATTAAAAGATCACTTTATGTCCATCATAAAATGTGATGTGTGTGTACACACACACACACACACACACACACACACACACAGGAATATTATTCAGCCATGAAAAAGGGAAAGCCTACCATTTGTGACAACATGGATGGAACTTGAGGGCATTATGCTAAATGAAACAGAGAAGGACAAGTACTGTAATACTGAATGATCTCACTAGAGACAGAATAGATAGATGCGGTTGCCAAGGTGGGGTGAGAGGAGGTGCAGATAGGGTGAATGTTGGTTAAAAAGGTACAAACATAAGTTCTGGGGATATAATGTATAGCATGGTAATGGTGAATACTTCTACTGTATTGTGTATCTGAAAGTGGCTAAGAGTGAATCTTAAAAATTCTCATCCCAAGAAAAAAGCATTTTTAACCATGTGAAGTGATCAATGTTAACTTACTGTAGTAATCATTTCACAGTATATGCTTGTATGAAATCATTGTTATATACTTTAATACAATGTTATATATGTCAATTTTATCTCAATAAAACTGGAGGGAAAAATCACATTAGCTTTCTTTTAGCTTACTTTTATCCTTCCCCTGCTCATATAAAATCATAGCCAATTAACTTAGCATGCCAGAGGAACTATTTTATTTTAAAGACTTTATTTATGTATTTGACAGAGATCACAAGTAGGCAGAGCGGCAGGCAGAGAGAGAGGGGGAAGCAGGCTCCCCACTTGAGCAGAGAGCCTGATGCAGGGCTCAATCCCAGGACCTTGGGATTGTGACCTGAGCCGAAGGCAGAGGCTTTAACCCACTGAGCCACCCAGACGTCCCAGAAGAGCTATGTTTTTTAACTTAATTTTTTTCTGTATAACCACAGCAATTTTAATACTGCATTTGAAAGCAATGTAAATATATCAAATAGCAAAATGATTCAATTGAACTAGTACTTAGAAGCTCTTGCAAGCTTAGTATTAGTTCATTTATTTGTATCCACGTTAGAAAATGGTAAGCTATGAAAGAACTCCCCATACCATCACAGGCACTGGCTTGGTGTCTGGCTGTGTCTACTACCGATAAAAAGAACAGAGTGTTCAGCCATGCCTCACAGGAACTATTTCAAGTTC
Source organism: Mellivora capensis (assembly GCA_004024625.1). Taxonomy (NCBI): domain Eukaryota; kingdom Metazoa; phylum Chordata; class Mammalia; order Carnivora; family Mustelidae; genus Mellivora; species Mellivora capensis. The sequence continues at coordinate 27,321 of PISX010018291.1, read as the reverse complement.
TTTTATAATTAACAGCAGATTAAATGAGAAAATCTATTTCTAATTTTAAATTTCTTATTGATCATCTTTCTAAAATGTACAAGTTCTTTCCCCTATTTATTTTTATTATTTTTTAAGGTTTTTATTTATTTGACAGAGAGAGAGAGAGAGAGAGGGAACACAGCAGGGGGAGGGGCAGAGGGAGAAAAGCAGGGTTCCCGAGCAGAGAGCTGGATTCCAGGACGCTGGGATCATGACCTCAGCTGAAGGCAGAAGCTAAAGGACTGAGCCACCCAGGCGCCCCTCCCCTGTTTAAAGATAATGCCCTCGGCAATCACCATACTTTTAACTATTACTATACTGATTTTTATGAATTCCTTCTAAATCAAGTTGCCTTCACAGAAGCTGAGGAGGTTGTTTTCATTTTTCTCACTGTGGTGAAAGGAAGACAACACACGGATTACCGTCGGTGACACGAGCACACTTACAATGGGGCACAGCCAGCACACCCAGCTGCAGCTATTCACCCCCGCAAATTGAAACTCCATGCCCATTAAAGCAAGCCCCCCCTCCCCAGCCCCTTTAGCCACTAATCTGCTTCTAGTCTCCATGCATTTGCCTATTCTAGACATTCATATAAATGAAATCATGCAGTATCTGACCTTTTGTGTTCTGCTTCTTTCACTGATCATATAATGTTTTCGAGGTTCCTCCTGGTTACAGCATGGGTCAGAACCTCATTTCCTGCTATGCCTGAATAAGTCCCTGCACGGAAAGACGTGCTGCTTGTCCTTCCATCCACTGATGAACGTCTGGGTTCTCTCCACCTTTGTTCACTAAGAACAGCACTGCTATGAACACTGATGTACAAACCTTTGTTTGAACATCTGCCTGCAATTCTTCTGGGTATATACCCGAGAGAGGAATTGTTGGATCATAAGGTAACTCTAAGTTTAACCTACTGAGGAACCAGCAATGAATGGAAGTTCCAATTTCTCTGTATCCTGACCAACACTTGTTATTTTCCTTTTTAAAAAAATTATAACCATCTTACCAAGTGTAAAATGGTATCCTCATTGTAGTTCTGATTTGTATTTCTGTAATAATGATGTTGAACATTTTATGTGTCTGTCTTTGGAAGAATGTCTATCAAATTCTTTGCCCATTTTATTTTTTTTTAAAGATTTTATTTATTTATTTGTCAGAGACAGAGGGAGAGAGAGCAAGCGAGCACAGGCAGAGTGGCAGGCAGAGGCATAGGGAGAAGCAGGCTCCCTGCTGAGCAAGGAGCCTGATGTGGGACCCGATCCCAGGACGCTGGGATCATGACCTGAGCCGAAGGCAGCCGCTTAACCAACTGAGCCACCCAGGCGTCCCTCTTTGCCCATTTTAAAACGGGGTTGTCTTTTTATCTTGAACTCTTAAGAGTTCTTTTTATACTCTGGATAGTGAACCCCCATTAGAGACAGGATACACAAATATTTTCTCCCATTCTGTGGGGTGTCTTTCTTCTTTCCTTCTTTCCTTCTTTCCAATTATTTTTTTTCTTTTGTTAACTTGTACTTTTGGTGTCATGTAAGAAACCACTACCAAACCCAAGGTCAAGAAGATTTATCTTTAGGATTTCTTCTGAAGGTTTTATGCTGTTAGCTCTTCTATTTAGGTCATTTTGAGTTAATTCTTACAGATGATATAAGGGTTCAACGCTCCTCCACTGTACGCGGATTATCTATTTGTCCCAAAAGCATTTGTTGAAGAGACTATTTCTCCCCCATTGAACCATCTTGACACATTTTTTTAAAAATCAAGTGGCCAAAAATATCACAGGTTTATTTCTGGACTCTCAGTCTACCCACTGATCTATGCATCTGTCCTTAGGCCAGTATCAGACTGTTTTGGTTAATGTAGCTTTGTAGGGAGTTTTGAAGTGTGAGCCCTCCACCTTTGTACTTTTCCTAGATTATTTTGGTTATTTAGAACCTCTTGTAATTTCACATTAACTTTAGAATCAGCCTTCCCACTTTTCAATAAACCTTATCAGGTTTGCACTGACTCTCTGGATTGCTCTGGGTAGCAGCAGTTCCCTAAACAGCATTTAGTATTCCAGTCCATGAACCTAACATGTCTTTCCATTTATTTAGGTCTACTTTTATTTCTTTCAGCAGTTTTGTAGTTTCCAGTGTACAAATCTCACACCTGATACTTATTCTTAAGTATTTTATTCCTTTTGATACTATTGGAAATGGAATTGTTCTTGGTTTTATTTTCCAACTTCATTGCTAATATACAGAAATACAGCTGGTTTTCGTGTGTTGATCCTGTGCCCTGCAACTTAGCTGAACTGATTTCTTAGCTATAACAGGTTTTTTGTATACCTGTTATAAAGCATTTAGTTTTTCAGCTAAGCAATCTAAGTTTGTTACATTTCGAGTGTCTACAATTTTCTCTCTACTTTCAAAGGCAAATACAAGGTCCATTCAAAACAGTAAACCCAATTTACTTCTTTATAAAAGTTTTCTACTACAGTAACTTAAATAAAGAGGCTAGAAATTTACCTATTAATGCTTTTAAAGTGTCTTAATAGCAGTCTGAAAAAAAGATAAGTTTTACTTTATGAAAGTTGAGGAAATAGTTTCCATTTCCTCATATAATTTTAAGTATTTTCAACTCCATGTATTTGAAAATCATTAAATCCTAGAAACTGATTTCTTTGAAACTATGATCAAATAAAAAGAAACATTTTAACATTTCCTTTGTATTTTATGGATCTTTCAATCTCTGAAAAATCTCTTACTTCTAAATTACTTATTATTTGAGATTTCTAGGACAAGATTAAAGATCTTTCTAAGTTTTAAAGAAAGCCAAAATGGCTCATTTGTCCCTTCAAATAAAATTTGCTAAAACCAGGATTCTAAAATTACAGTACACAAAAAACATATACAGTAGATTGCTTCCAAATTGAACAGAATAGAATTTTTGATGAAAAAAGTTTTCCTTTTATGAGTTTACAAACTCCTATATTTAATATACTGAATCTTAATAATTCTTATAAGTAGAAATCTTATTAGATATAATTTCAGCTTATCTCTAAACCTAACAATGTATGTTCTGTGTTAATGAACTCTGCCTTTCAAAATATGTTATATATAATCAAGTTACCTTTCGACCATTTCTTTCCATTATTAAATAATGCTAACAATTAAAATCTTCCCCCATAAGTCCCATTTCCTTCCTTCCTATTCTGGACCTTTTTATTTTCTCCCAAGTCCTCATAAAATACTGAAGTCAGAAATGGCTAAATTGGAATATAACCCCCCACTGAATCTGCAAAATCCCAGAACTTCAACTAGTTCATTAACAAAATAGAGGGGGAAATGACCCATTTCTAATCTGCTGAGCAACATGTGATTTAAAGAATAACTAAATTTAAACTTCCAGTGATTAAATACTCTGACATGCTATCAGAAGTCCAATACACTTACCCAACTCGGAAGAGAATTTCATGTTGCCTTTTTCTGGATCTTCAACGTGATTATCTATCGTATCATCAATTCTATTTACTTTGAACTGTGACTCTAACACTCGACTTGGGCCTCGAGTGAAACGGGGATAGAATTTTTTGGGAAATGGTCCATGGGGCCCGGACCCCTTGATGGGCACATTCTTAAGCGGCTGAGTCACTTCACTGAAGTTGAAATAAATAAAAAGCAAAACCGTCCAGGTCGCAGATGTAAAAAGGCATCCATAACAGAAATATCGAACTGTGACACTTCCCATTATAGACCTAGCATAGCTGAAGGGCAATCTTCAATCTCCTGAAAAAGAAGGACAGCTAGGTTAGACCCTTCAGGACACTTGTAAATCATCCACCAAGTTCACAATCGCTGTCTTCCAAACAACCGAGCAGAACTTCTCAACTATTTACTTAGGACCCCTAGGCACGGTGTTAACTAAGACTCAAATAAAAGAAGGTATGTGGATAGCGCTGAATTAAAAAAAAAAAAAAAAGGATTCAACAATTAAAATCACAGGCAGCAAAACAGCTGACTTCCTCATCTGTGTTAATGGATATTTTACCTTTGGTCTGGATTGCTTACAGTGTGGTAATTTCTTTCAGATTCTGGCTTTTCATGAGGAAAATACAATTACCTTATGTATCATGGCAGTCTATCTAAAGTCCAGACTTCCACTATAAAATTATAGGACTCTTTCAACCCAAAGATCTTAAAACCTGTTATTAAAAATAAGCAGCCTGAAGAAAACTGTTCTACTTTCCAATCAAAAATTAAACCTGCCCTAATGCCTACTCTAGATTCAACAGCTATAGTTCAAATTTATAAATGAAAGTAGAAGTAAGGTGAAGGAATCTATAGCTTTGATAATAAGCTTCCTAGTGAACTCTGATGCACAGCCAGATTTGGGAACCAATGGTATAATGAAAAGACAAGATTAAGTACCCATTCTGTCACATAATGGCTATGTAACTTTAGACAATTACCAAATTTCCTTAGCCTCACTTTCATCAACTGTATTCCAAGTTAATAATACTGTCTATCTTGCTGGATACTTGGAATTAAATGAAATACTCAGAATTATATAAGACATGTAAAATACCAAGTACAATGATTAACACAGAAAACACAGTGACTTGCACTGTCAAGAGAACCTCAAACACTGTGGCTAGCTTTTATTTCATTTGTTCACTGTATTCCTTCACTCAGCACAATGAATGGCACAGAAAAGCTGTTGAATGATACCTATAGAATGAAAGAACACAGCACAAATTCAACGTTAATGTTTTCCTCCTTCTCATTAGGTCTAAACTTAATATGTAATATGAATGGTATACATGACCACCTGTTCCTTACAATGACCCACAAGTCCCCATCTAATCTGGAATTACCTCTCTTACTATACTTTCTGTTACTTCCCTCCTCATTCATTTCATTCTACACACAGGTCTCCTTGGGGTTCACCAAATGTGTCAATCATACTCCCACTGAGGGATTATGCATCAGTTCCTCCCTCTGCCTGGAATACTTTTCATCCCAGCTAACTTCATCTCTGTTGAATCTTTGCTCAAATACCACCTTCTCATAAGTTTCTACACTAAGGTAATTTAAAACTGCAACTCAAGCACAGAACACTAGCACTTCTGATTCTCCCTACTCTTCAACTTCCACCTTCCTACACACTACATAATTACTATTTCTTGTCCACACACCGCCCCCCGCGGCCCCTAGAATGTAAGCTTCGTTAGTAAGAGCTTTTGTCTGTTCATTTCCCTGTAGCATCCCCAGAGCTTACAACAATGTCTGGTATGTTTAATGAATATTTGTGGAAATTAATGAATCAAACTGCAGTACAGTTTTCAATGTTTGCAAAATACTGGGTATTTTTAAGTGAATGTATTGCTGTCACATTCAAGCCAAGCAGTACCTTGTGCTATACAAAAATATCATGACTACCTTATTTCAACAATATGAAACTAGGCAGAACAACAGTCATAGTTATTATTTGAAAAGGTACAAAAAACAATAGGCTCTCATTGTCCAGTTTCACAAGTTAAATAAAGGTCTTTGTGATAAAACAGGAGACTACTTTCCATTTTGTCCACTGCATGCTTCTAGGTTCCCTCTTGGCTGCCAGGACCTATGGGCGAAATGAAAAAGTTTTTTCAAGACCTCACCCGTAGGATTTGGCCAACTCTGTCCAGATTATTCCCAGAATACCCCTCCCAATCCTAAGCACAATAGCCCAAACATCAAGAGTCCTTGCTTCCTGAACTGTAAAATGTATTAACTCTCAACCATTCTATCAGGTAGATATTTTCAAGCTATATTATGATAATTCTTTAGAGAACATTTTTTACATAGTCAACCCTTTTACTAAATTAAGGAACCTATAAAAATGAGAGGAATTTATAAAATCAGATCATTTGTTTTATATAATTAAAAACAGTCTTCAGAAACAAAGATACTATCAGTTTTAGACAGGTCAAGAAGTTATTAACAAACATGAATAAAATACAAAGCAATTAGATACCTGTTATTTAATAAAATAACAGGTTTTTAACTATTTAAGAAGACATGCAAACAAAAACCAAAAGACAAAATTTTAATCGAATCTATGCTAACAAAGAACAATAAAGCTTTTCTGCTTTGTGTTGTCTGCTATTCCTTCTATAGAAAATTATCCATGGCTTCAATATCCAAGGCTGAAAGCCTTTAAAAAGGAGGGTCAAAGCAAACACTTAAGGTTAGTTAATACAAAACAACTAGTGAACAAATTCTTTCAATCATAAACTTGAGCAGTTAATAAAGCTAAAACTTCAGCAGTTAGATGTCAACGTAATATATTTTTCAAAAGTTAAATGAATAAAAGGCTAACCAGCTGTGTATAGGAATTTCCAATGAGACCAGGCAGTCATGGTCTGGTAGCTGCTGAGGGACAGGTGCTTTGTAAGCAGAGGGTCAGGGTTTCACCAGGGAGGTACAGAAGCAGCAGTCTGAGGAGAAGCACGTGCAATGTACTGATCAGAATGACAGACCACAGCTGTGAGCCAGGCAAGGAGAAATGGGAGGACGTGGAAGAATGAGGCAGAATGAAAAACTTGTGCAGGCCAATGGACCTGAGGTCCTGTGTGGCTGAGTAATTGCTGGAGTTACACTACAGAAAGAGTAACAAGGAAAGACGGATGTGGTGGTTGGAAAATGAGACGTCAACACTCAACATTTTGGAGAGGTACAGTTAATGACAGAGGAATCCTTTCCAGATGCACGAACTGGAGATAACCCCAATAAACAATGTACCTATTGTGTAAATATAACTATACATACCATAAGCAACCCCACACACCCCAAGAAGATGGGTCATTTCTGTCTTTTCAAACCCATTATGTTTACCAAATACAGCGACCAGTATTAAAAATTAACAAGTACTTGTTTGTGTAATTAAAAATTACACAAAGTGTATTTTTGTTGTAGAAGAGGTTATAGGACCTTGATTCTGTGAAATGTGAAAAGCTTAGAGAAGAGTATGATATGTGAGATGAGCATAGCCTGGGGCATAAATGTCCACTGTCAGGAGGAAGAGGTGAAGGAGCAGATGATAGTTAACCAGTTTAAATAGTTTCATTGGACACTATCATTATTAAGCAAAATATTCGGTATGCCAGCAAAAGTCCTAATTCTTCCACTCTCAGTCTAAGATTTCTTAATGATAAATTTGAAATCACTGCAAATTTTATAAATCAAAAATAGCTTCATATAATTCCATGCATATCAATTTAAAAACCTAGGAAAATACACCTTACTCAAATTAACCACAGTCCCAACAGAAATGCAAACAGACCAATCACAGAAGAAGAAACATCATAAGAGTTTCTCAAAACAACAAAAAAAAAACCACCACACAGACAGAGAGCTTCACAGGGTATGTCTACTAGTCCTTTAAAGACCTATTAATCCTAATGCTCCCCAAGCCACTAAAAAGAATACATAAGAATAATAAATCTTCCAAATCTGTTTTATAAAATGAGGACACTGATCTCAAAATCTGACAAAAACTGAACCTCCCAAAACACACTTCTAATTTATGAATACCAATCTTATGAATATAAAAAAACCTTAAGAATAAATACTAATCATAAATTTAACAAGCAATGTCTTTAAACATGTATGAAAAAAACTTAATAAGACACTCCTGAAAGCCCCAAAAGACGACTTGATCACATGGAAAGATGTACTTTACTCATGAGAGAAACCCCAAATCATAAAAGTCAGCTCTCCTTAAGATAACTTATATATGTTACATAATTGTATCAAAAATACTAGCAGATCTTTTTTCTGGAGCTAAACAAATTGATCTGGGAAAGAATGAACAAGCAGGGAATAGGCAGGCAAACCCTGAAAAACAAGTACAAGCAGGGTGAGCCCTACTGGATTATAAACTCCAGGGTTTTTCTACCTAACAGCACAGCATGAAACATCCACAGACTAAAAACCAATGGGGCAGGATGAGAAACTGAGAAACCCAATTACATTTAGAAATTTAGTGTAAATTAGAAAAATAGTGTAAATTTAGTGTTATAAATAACATCACATGCCAGTGAAGAAATGAATGACTTTTTGCTAACTGGTTTTGGGACCACTGTTTAGCCACATGTTAAAGGATACAATAGGGTCCACTCTCACCATTCACCGAGACACACTGATATGAATTTGATATTTAAGTATGGATGAAAAAATAAACTATTGGGGCCACATCAAAATAAAAAGATTCTGCACAGTGAAGGAGACAGTCAACAAAACTAAAAGATGACCTTCAGAATGGGAAGAGCTATTATGCAAATGACATATCCAATAAAAGGTTAGTATTTAAAGTATATAAAGAACTGATACAACTCAACATCCAAAAAACCCCAAATAATCCAATTAAAAAATGGGCAGAATACATAAACACACATTTCTCCAAAGACATCCAGATGGCCACCTGATACATGAAAAGATGCTCAACATCATGCATCATCAGTGAGATACCCCCTCACACCTGTCAGAAGGGCTAAAATAAAAAACCCAAGAAATAACAACTGTTTTGGAGAAGATGGGCAAAGATGTAGAGGAAATGGAACCCTCGTGCACTGCTGGTGGAAATGCAACTCATGTACCCACTATGGAAAACAGTATGGAGGTTCCTCAAAACATGACTACTTTATAATCTGGTAATCCCACTACTGGGCATTTACCCCCCACAAAAATACAAAATCAAAGGGATACATGCACCCCATGTTTACTGTAGCATTATTTACAATAGCTAAATTATGGAAGCAGCCCAAGTGGTCATCAAGAGATGAATGGATTAAAAAATGTGGTATATATACAATGGAATATTATTCAGCCATAAGATGACATTCTGCCATTTGAAACAAAACGGAGGGAGCTAGAGTACAAAATGCTAAATGAAGTCAGTCAGAGAAAGGCAAATACCATATGATTTCACCTTTATGTGAATTTAAGAAACAAACGGGCAAAGGGAAAAAAGGGGGGAGGGGAAAGAAACCACAAACAGACTCTTTAAAAAAAATTTTTTTTAAAGGTTTTATTTATTTGACAGAGAACACAAGTAGGCAGAGAGGCAGGCAAAGAGAGAGGAAGGGAAGCAGGCTCCCTGCTGAGCAGAGAGCCCAATGTGGGGCTCCATTCCAGGACCCTGGGATCATGACCTGAGCCGAAGGCAGAGGCTTTAACCCACTGAGCCACCCAGGTGCCCCTAAAATTTTTTTAATCTAAATTCAATTTAATTAACATATACTGTACTACTAGTTTCAGAGGCGGAATTTAGTGATTCCATCAGTCAGTTGCATGTAACACCCAGTGCTCATTACTTCAAGTGCCCTCTTTAATGCCCAGCACCCAATTACCCCATCCCCTCCACAGCAACCCTCAGTTTGTTTTCTTTAGTTATGGTTTGTGTCCCTTCTGATTTCATCTTATTTCCCCCCCTCCTTCCCCTATGTTCATCTGCTTTCTTTCTTAAAATTCCGCATGAGTGAAATCATATGGTATTTGTCTTTCTCTGACTTATTTCGCTTAGCATAACATCCTTTAGTTCCACCACGTCATCACAAATGGCAGGAGTTATGGGGCGCCTGGTGGCTCAGTGGGTTAAAGCCTCTGCCTTCAGCTCAGGTCATGATCCCAGGGTTCTGGGATCGAGCCCCACATCGGGCTCTCTGCTCAGCAGGGAGCCTGCTTCCCTTCCTCTCTCTGCCTGCCTCTCTGCCTACTTGTGATCTGTCAAATAAATAAAACCTTTAAAAAGGGGGGGGGCAGGAGTTCATTCTTTTTGATGGCTTAGTAATAGCACATTTTCTCTATATACCACTCTTCTTTATCCATTCATCTGTGGATGGACATCTGCTTCTTTCCACAGTTTGGCTACTGTGGACACTGCTGCTACAAACACCAGAGTGCATGTGTCCCTTTGAATCACATTTGTATCCTTTGCATAAACACCTAATAGTGTACTTGCTGGGTCATACGGTAGTTCTATTTTTAACTTTCTGAGGTACTGTCTTACTGTTTTACAGAGTGGCAGCACCAGTTTGCATTCCCACCAACAGTGTAAGAAGGTTCCCCTTTCTCCACATCCTCGCCACCATCTGTTATTTCCTGAGTTGTTAATTTTAGCCATTCTGACTGGTGTGAGATGGTTTCTTATTGTGGCTTTGATTTGTATTTCCTTGATGCTGAGTGATGCTGAGCACTTTTTCATGTGTCTGTTGGCCATCTGTATGTCTTCTTTGGAGAAATGTCTGTTCGTGTCTTCTGCCCATTTCTTGACTGGATTTTTTTGTTTTCTGGGTGTTAAGTTTGGTAAGTTCTTTGTAGATTTTGGATACTAGCCCTTTATCTGATAAGGCATTTACAAATACCTTCTTCTACTTCTAGGTTGCTTTTAGTTTTATTGACTGTTTTCCTTTGCTGTGCAAGAGCTTTTTATCTTGAAGTCCCAATAGTTTATTCTTGCTTTTGTTTCCCTTGTCTTTGGAGACGTGTCTAGCAAGAAGTTGCTGAGGCCAAGGTGCAAGGGGTTGCTGCCTGTGTCCTCCTCTGGAATTTTGATGGATTCCTGCCTCACATTTAGGTCTTTCATCCATTTTATTTTTATGTATGGCTTAAGACAGTGATCCAGTTTCATTCTTCTGCATGTGGCTGTCCAATTTCCCAGCACCACTTGCTGAAGAGACCATCTTTTTTCCATTGGATATTCTTTCCTGCTTTGTCGAAGATTAGTTGACCATAGAGTTGAGGGTCCATTTCAGGGTTCTCTGTTCTTTTCCACTGATTCATGTGTCTGTTTTTGTGCCAATACCATACTGTCTCAATGATTACAGCTTTGAAATATAGACTGAAGTCCAGAATTGTGATGCCGCCAGCTTTGATTTTCTTTTTTGACATTCCTTTGGCTCTTCAGGGTCTTCTTCGGTTGCATACAAATTTTAGGACTGTTTGTTCCAGCTCTGTGAAAAATGCTGATGGTACTTTGACAGGGATTGCACTGGATGTGTAGACTGCTTTGGGTAGCATAGACATTTTAACAATAGTTGTTCTTCCAGTCCATGAGCATGGAATGTTTTTCCGTTTCTTTATGTCTTCCTCAATTACTTTCATACATGTTCTATAGTTTTCAGAACACAGATTCTTTACCTCTTTGGTTAGGTTTATTCCTAGGTATCTTATGGCTTTTGGTGCAATTGTAAATGGAATTGATGCCTTGAAGAAACTGACTTTTAACAACAGAGAACATTGCGATCACTGCCAGAGGGGCGGTGGGTGGGAGATGGGTGAAACAGGTGATGGGAATTAGGAAGTGCACTGATCATGATGAGCAGTGAATAATGTACAGAACTGCTGAATCACCATACTGTACACCTAAAACTAACATAATACTATATGTTAACTACACTGGAATTAAAATTTAAAAACTCTAAAAAAATACAGAAGATGAAACCATACAAGTAATAGAAGAAAACAAAAGTAAACTCCTCTATCATCTGGAAGTAGGCAAAACTTTTCTAGCTGTAACTGAAAATCCAGAAACAATCCTGGAAAAGACAGTTAAACTAGATTATACAAGAACAAAAAAATGGGGGGTAGCAAAAGATACTGAAAAAAAATAAAAAGGCAAATGAGAAAGAAGAAAAAAAATGTGCAACTTTAACAAAAAGGTATTTTCTCAATATTAGATATCTATTGGTATATAACAAATTACCAGAAAAACAACACACATTTATTATCTCATAATTTCTAAGCAGCAAGCGGCTGAGCACAGCTTAACTGGATCCTCTGCTCAGGGTCAGGCAAGTCTTCAAGCTAATCGTCAGCCAAACTTCATTCTCACCCTGAGGCCTGATTTCAGAACTGCTCCCAAACTCATCAAGTTGTTGGTAGAATTCCTCCCCTTGTAGCTCCATGACAAAGGGGCCCTGTCAGCTGGAGGCTACTCCCAGACCCTAGTAGTAATCGCAGCTCCTCGCCTTGTGGGCATCACCACAATCCCTAAGGTCATCAGGCTGACAATGAGGAGTCTCCTCCAGTCTGCTGAAAAATGAGTCCTCTTCTTCCCTTTTTTAAGATACGTATGTATTTATTTAGTGAGAACGTGTGTGCGTGAGAAGGCAGAGGAAGGGGAGAATCTCAAGCAGACTCTGCACTGAGCCTGGAGCCCAACACAGGGTTCAATCCCACAACCCTGAGATCATGCCCTGAGGTGAAGTCAAGTAGGCAACGGTCAACCAGCTGAGCCACCCAGGTCCCCCAAGATGGAGTCTTCTATAATATAATCACAAGAGTGAAATCCTATTATCTTTGCTATATAACCTAAGCTAATTAAGAAATTGACATTCTCTCATCTTTGCCATATACTGTTGGTTAAAAGCAAGGCCCAGGCCCCACTCCCACTCATGGGGAGAGAATTACACAAAGTGAGGGCAGAAGGCGGTAGGAAATCACTGGGCATCACGCTTCAGTCTTGTCAGCCACAGTGAAAAAGAACCAACACCCCTTCAAGACCATTCACAGAAACAAATACAACTGGTTCTTAACCCTGTGAAAACAATGCTGAACCTTGCTCATAATAAGGGAAAATAAGCAAAATAAGTCCTCACGGAGATACAATTTCCCACCTGTTGGATTTATAAGAATCCAAAAGCTTGATGACATAGTCTGATAGTGAGGCTGTGGAAAAACTCTCATATGTGGTATATTACCTACCCTGGGCAATTGGCAACATCTACTAAAATTACATATGCCATTTACCCTTTGACCTAGCAGTATGACTCCTAGGAATCTATACCACCCAGGGAAAAAGTATGAAACAATGTATGGACAAGGCCATTCACTACAGGACTATCTGTGATAAGCAAGAGGCTGGAATCAGTCCAATTGTCCACTGATAAAGGATCAGCTGAACAAATTAAGAAACATCCATACAATAAATATGCAGTTGTAAAAAGGAAAGAAAAATGTCTCTACATGTTAACTTTGGTTTTATCGCTACATATATTGCCAGGTGAAAAAAAGCACGATGGAGAAGAGTATATACAGAATGCTACATAAAAGTATATCTATATTCATACACATAACTTGTAATATAAAACAAAGGATGGATAAAGCAAAGGAAGGACAAAGCATAATACTGAGCTGGTGTCTAACATTCTTCCATAAACCGTTAAAAAAACAGTTGAAACCCATTAGGAGAGGGAGGAAACAGAATGGAGGGACAGGACTGAAAGGCCAACTTCATATTCATTGGTGAAAAGCAGCTGCACTACTATGCAATTTAGGAAACTAGAAAGATATGCATACAAAATATGCAAGTAACAATTTAAGTACATACATGCTTTTTTAGTCCACTCAAAAACTGACTGATCACTGCTACTGTTAGCATCTACTGTTGTTATACCAAAAATATTTTCTGGCAAACTGTATAGGACAAAGGTCCAAAATCTCATGAGATCTCACTCAATTTAAACTCTTTCAGGGTGCCTGACTTAAAAAATATTAATCCCCACTACCCTGCATGGTGGCTAACATACAGACCTCTGCTGTGTTCCTCATTAGCCTTTTCTTGAGGATTATTTAATGATTTTCAGAAGAAAAATGTTGTATTATTTAGTACATTAAATATGCTATGACTGGAAGATAAATGGAAGAGTTTAAAGTATCATCCATAGAGTAACACTGTGTAAGAGGCATTGTCTTTGTGAACTTTACATAATTTGACTACTTCATGGAACAGAATTTAGCAGCTGGTGTGTTCCTTGTTAATATAAGTTAATGATGACTACGGAAAGCATCTCAAAATGCGAAAGCATCTCAAAATGCGTTTTCTTAGCTCAGACAATTGTGCTGTTGAGAAACACCCATCACTGTAATTGATAATGACACTGGAGTTTTGTTTTTATTTTGTTTCGTTTTTATTTATTTATTTGAGAGCACTCGCACACAAGTGGAAGGAGGGATGAGGAGGGAATGTCAAGCAGACTACCCTAAAAGGCAGAGCCTTTTAAAAGCCTTTAAAAGGCAGGGCACTATCTCGTGACTCTGAAATCAGGACCTAACCCAAAGGCAGTCGCTTAACTGAATGAGCCACCCAGGTGTTCCAAGGTAAAAAAAATTTCTTAACCTGACTTAAAAATGTAAGAAGAACTTTGGAAAGGATTAAATATTTTAAGGCTTTGAATGAAATATAGCCTTTCCTTTTAACCTCAGACGCAAAGGGGATTTTAGCATATTAAAAGAAAGGCTATTTTAATTCCATTAATTTGTCAAAAACTTGAAAATGAAATGTGAACACTGAACAAGTATTCTAAAAGCACAATCTGAAAAACTTTTTCCTCCACAAATCACTAGTCTTTTTTTTTTTTTTAAAGATTTTATTTATTTGACAGAGAGAGAGAAATCACAAGTACGCAGAGGCAGGCAGAGAGAGAGAGGGGGAAGCAGGCTCCCCGCGGAGCAGAGAGCCTGATATGGGGCTCGATCCCAGGACCCCGAGATCATGACCCAAGCTGAAGGCAGAGGCTTTAACCCACTGAGCCACCCAGGGGCCCCACTAACTAGTCTTAATTTGTCTGCCCAACATCCAACTTCTGGTACTACAAGAGTAACGAGACCACACTACCTAACTCACACACAGTACAGCTTTCATTTTCCTTCAACACAAAATTTTCATAATGTTTAATAAAACCTAAAATGTCTCTCCTTTTTAAAGATTTCATTTGAGAGAGCATGCCCACCTGCATGAGCATGGGGAGGGGCAGAAGCACAAGGAGACTCCCTGCTAAGCGCAGCTCCTGACTCAGTGTAATCTCAGGACCCTAAAATCATAACTTCAGCCAAACTCGGATGCTCAAGTGACTGAGCCACCCAGGTGCCCCTCAAATGTCTATCCCTACATGATAAGTATGTACCTTTTAGTAGTTTCTGGTGATTTTCTCCTTGGTCTCTTCTACATTCCAAGTTGTCAAACAGCAAACAACTATCAGTTTTTTCCATAAAAGGGACACATTCATATTTTAAGTGAGCTACAGTCATGTGAGTACAAATGCTGATTAACAGCAATGCCCTTCCCACTGACTCCTGTGAAATTACCAGGTGATGACAACACACACACACAAAAAATTTGTTTTTTTCTCATTCCTTATCTACCTGAAAGACTAAAAGAAAACACTGTCACCAACATATTTCATAACAAGTAAGGAGATTACTGAATTAGGAAAGGTTCAGAGCAAATTCCAGACATCATGTGCTTTCCTGGGAATAATCCTGACATCCCTCAGACATTAACGAATATTCTCTCTATAACAATCAGAGAGAACATAACACATGTAGTGGTATATACTATACCTCAAATGCAGAGAAAAACCACACGGTGATGTTGATGGGAGAAAGCAGCAAGACAAGGAAGTAAAAGGACACCTAGGAGTTAGCACATAAACCAATCTTGGGACACCTGCTTGGTCAGTGAAAACAGACTGGCAGAGGCTGACCATTAGGCGTTAATATCCTCCCTGATCAAGTAGAAAGCAGCAGAAAGCAGCAACTCTCCCTGGTCAAGGCCTGGGGAAGACTAAAGGAGAAAGTGACCATAGCCTCGTAAGGGGCTTGCACAACACCCATATACTTCAAGGAATCTTATATTCAAGATCTTTCTAATTATATATTCTACTAGATATAATTTATTATGCTCTCTTTTATTTTCATGAATCCATTTCTGACCCAATACGTCTGATCAAGATCAACAGGCACACACAGGGAATGCCCTTACAGCAGCTTTTTCTCAGTCTCAGCGAAGAGTTGACATCATGTCAATGCAGTCAGAAACCAGGCAGATAACGGGTTTATCAGCCAGGGAGGAAACAAAAGACCGGCAGGGTGTGTCCCCCACCTAAATAAATTCAAATTCAGAAACTGGGCAAGTTGGAAAGTTTGATCAGGCTCCAGACTTCAACTCTGAAGGGATGTATAGAATGAATACAGAGTAACCACTTATAACCCCCAGAATCATGAAAACCGTTATTTCTTGTTCCCTTTCTGTTCATAAAAAGGAGAATTAAACCCAAAGTACATCAAATGAAGAAGAAATACGTTAACGGGAAAAAGTATGGTTACTAGGAATAAGTGTTCTGAGATATCCAAGTAACTAAGGAACTAAAATGGCTTTAAACACACCCAATATCAACAAGTATCCAACAAGCACCATCCACATGGCCTTCTACAGATGCCTCAGTCCCAGGACCAAGGGGGTATGAGCAGAGTGGACTCCCCTTAAACCAGGGCTACTGGGTGTGTTACTGGGCCAGTGTGTCCGGGGTCTCCAGGAGTGGGCAGTGCTGACCAAGTGGCTTACCTACACAAGTATGCAAATCAAAACTAACAAAAAAAGAAAATACTAGCCCCGAGTGTAGAACAGGAAAAAACAAGGCTTCTTATCTTTTTTCCTCTTGATCTTAGAGAAATTAAGTAACTTGCTTTAAGGACATGCAGCTAGGAAGGAAGGGGAGGAACTGAGATTTGAATCCCAGTCATCTGATGTCAGACCTACGTCCTTAAGCATTTTGTTATACCACCTGGCAAGGAAGAGGCCAGTGATGTCCTGCTTGCCATCCTTTAAAAAAGAGATATCATCCAGTAACTTTTTAAAATATAAATTTATGTTTCCCACAAGATTAAAGATATGGATAGCCCCTGCCCTTGGGGTTACCTAAAATGACCGAATGTCCAGGTATCTGTGATAAATACTACTTCCCTCTTGTTCTAAAAAACAAAACAAAAAAACCTCACTGGCACCCAAGGCACACTTCTGTTTCCTGAGATCAGTATGCCCTTCACCTGTGAGAGGCTTTCTGACTAGCCATCCAGGGGAGACAAGGTAGGAACTACCAGTGACCGTGACCCAGGAGGGCTAGGGAGAAGTTCTGTCCCCTAAGTGCCCACTCTGCCTGAAATCCCTGCATTACAGAACCATTTCTTTAAGTCTGGAAAGCTTATCTTTCATATTTTCTTATCTCAATGAATTTCAATCTAAATAGCAGTCGTGTCTTTTTTCTAACCAAAATTTTTGGAACCCCAACATAAACTATATAAATATAACAAAAGACCATGTAATTCTTCATGTGAGGAAAACATTTATCCTCAGCAGGATACTGAAAGTACTGCTAAAACTGGACAGAGAGGGAGGGAGGAAAGAGAGAGGGAGGATGGAGAACAGGCAAACAGGCAGCAAGCAAACTCACTCTAAGGAAAATGAGTCCTAGACTATGACCTACAAGTGGAAAACTTTTTTAAAAAACACTTTAACTCCCCCTTAGGATCTATTATTCCAATGGACTGATATCTTTCGTCAGTTTTCAAAGATCTCAGCCATCTTCTCTTCAAATATTGCCCTACTCCCTTCTCCCTCCTCTCCTTCTAGGATTCCAATCAAACACACTGCACTTTGTCACTACTTCCTCTATATTTCTTACACTCTCTTCAGTGTTTTCCAGATTCTTCCTCTCTCATACCTGAAGGAAGCTTCTTCTGATCTTTCAGTTGATTACTTTTCTAATTTGTTATTAATCCAATGAACCCTCAATTCTGATTATTGTATTTAGATGTAGTATCTAGCTGTGTCTTTTTTTCAAATCGGTTGTCCCTTTGCTCTGATTCCTTGCTGAGATGTTTAAGTTCGGCTTTTAGTTCCATAAACATCCCAAACGATGTTTTACCATCACCGTCTAAAGGGGCTGCCTCTACTGCCCGCTGCCTGTGGGGGTTCCTGTTCAGGCTATCTCCCGGCGCACCGGACTGCAGTGACTTGACTGCATGGACACTATCTGAACAGTCATCTCAGAAACAACTTGAAACCCAAGATTCTATCTTCCTCTAGAGAGTATCTTCATTTGCTTCTGCTAGGTACCTGCCATCACCAGCAATCTGAGATTGGAGATTTACTAAACTCCATAAATGACACAGCAGAATTTCGTTTCAGGGAAGACCCATCCACTCCCCGCCCACCTGTATTCCAGCCTACAGCCTTTCAAGATTCTACTGTTACCCATGGTCAGCTCAGCAGGATTCTCACCCATGGCAAATCCTGGACTCCAACTTCTGTTCCCCTTCCCCGTCAATCTGTTGATACACTGCTCAGCCTTTCAAATAAATTTTCCATATTACAGCAAATACCAGGTACTAGAGCAGCCCAAGCAAGGTGTTCACCTCTGCATTTCTATTATCTCCCAAACCTCAATCAAGTAATTAATTTACTATCTTGTGAATTCTCTGATGCTTTTCAGCACTGACTGATTTCAACTAGGTTCTCCAGTCCGCCATCATCAGAAGCACAAGGCCAGGGTCATTTTCTAAATTACTGCTTTTATATTTCAAAGTGAACTGGCTAGATATAACCAAAAAGAGATTATCAGAAAATCGTGTGACAGACTCTTCAGCATTTTTCGGAAAACTCATTTCTGAGTACAATCTACCACCTCAAGATCAAGAGGTTTAGAAAGCTGACGAACCTACTAATCGAATTGGACAAATGGCCAGTTTCTACCCCAGCTCGTCCTGCTGGACCAAGCTGCGGGAAATCAACAGAGCAGACACCGTCATTTGCACATCCTCTTGAGCATTCATCTGCACAGGTCTGACTTCCAGGTGCCAGCATGTGCATCTCTGGCCCCTGGAGCCCATATGCCCATGTGCAGTGCAGGCCCAAAAGTATATGAGAATATGTACCTTCCTAGAGGCAGTCTTCAACAACAGACTGGTTAAAATACCCCAGAGCTCCCTTATATGCTTGCCCTGGATGCTAACTCTTGACACCTGTACTCTATGCTGGTTCTCAGAGTTCCCTAGTGTGAGTAAGCTGCAGTGGCCTACAGTGGAAAATAGCCTGAAATCCATACCCTCTCCTAGCTTTCTCGCCTCTCTTACTTCTTCATTCCTCTACTGGTGTGCCCTGAGATTACCTCACAAATAAAAAAGGTGAACTGAAATTTTTATCTTGGGATTCTGGAGAAACCCAAACTAATAAGAGAGAAGAAATCACTTGACAAATTCTTATTATGTACTAATTTGCTACTTTTAAGTAGAAAACTTAATTTTAAAAAAAGGGCCTATTTAGCTTTTGTTGCCTAGAAAATGCAAAATAATGCATACAAAAAGTTATGCTGGGGACGCCTGGGTGGCTCAGTTGGTTAAGCAGCTGCCTTCGGCTCAGGTCATGATCCCAGCGTCCTGGGATCGAGTCCCACGTCGGGCTCCTTGCTCAGCAGGGAGCCTGCTTCTCCCTCTGACTCTGCCTGCCACTCTGTCTGCCTGTGCTCACTCTCTAGCGCGCTCTCTCTCTGATAAATAAATAAAATCTTTAAAAAAAAAAAAAAAAGTTATGCTGAAAAGCTGCAAGGTATTTTTATAGTTTTGCAAGAAAAGAACTTTGAAAGTGAAAGGCTTTTCTAAGGAAAGCAAAAGCTATCAGGCAGTACAGCTTGAAATCATTATTAATCAAGTGATAAATATGAAATATCAAATTTTGCCTGCATAATCAAATCTAGATACAATACTACAGTCCTGGATCTGTGGATATAGTTCACTGAAGATGGTAACAACTCACAAACCCTAAGTTAAAAAAAAAATGGGAGTAACTTCAGTTTCCAGTTCCAACATGAGAAGAGCTTACAAGCCATCATTCCCACCCTTACAAGAAAAAACTAGACAAACTGAACATCAATACGCTTTTAGACCATCAGAGAGCTGAGGTTACAGGGCAAACTGCCACCCAAAACCTAGAGACACACTGTGATATCTTCTTACCTGAAGCAGAAGCTGCTGGAGCCACAAACTGATGCTGCAGACTCTGTGACCTGGCGTGAGAGTGAGAAACTCTGGGGGAGCAGTCAGGATTGGCGGGGGGGGGGGGGGGGGGTGTCCCACACTTCTGTGGGCTTTACCTCGAGGACCCTAGCAGGTCCCCACCATGAATGTGGAGATACAGAAAGATCCCCTCTACTCTGACAGGGGAAGAGAAAAGTAATCACTGTGAAACACCCTAGAGCGGTCTCCAAGGGAAAGGCATTTGCTCCAGGGCAAAAGACACTGCCAGAACTTTCTCGAAAGGGCACTCCTCCCACTCTAGCCCCTGCTAGCCTTCCAGACAAACCTAAGAGGAAAGGATCAACAGAAGGTCACAGCTTCCAGGAAATGGACTGGAAATTCTACAGCTAGGGAAGGGAGAAGGTTGCAGGGGGGAAAAGCTGCACCACTGGCAAACATTTGTGATGATTGTACCTGCAGACACTGAACTCTCATCCTCCTTCATACTTGACCACCACACCAACAGGCTCCAAATATAATAAAGGTGGGTTACAGCTAAAAGAGCTGACACAAGAGCAAGAGCAAGACACAGACTCTGCGGGGAAGGGTACTCAGAAAATCCCAAAGTCCAGAGGACAGATAAAAACAAGGACACTAGAAGAATTTGAGGCCTCTGGCATCTGTAGCTAGAGCAAACATTAAACACAGCCAAACCCCCAGCTAGATCACCATAAACCCACACACTAAAGATCTATTTACTTTAGTTCCTACCTGATACAACATATCAAGTTTTCAACAACATTAAAAATACAAAGCATACCAAAAAGCAAGAGATAATAAGGTCTGAAGAGACAAGCCAATCATAAGAACCAACTTAAACAACACAGAACTGGGGATCATAAACACAGAATTTAAAATATGTAAAGGCACCTGGGTGGCTCAGTCAGATAAGCATCTGACTCCTGATTTCGGCTCAGGTCATGATCTCAGGATCATGAGATCAAGCCTGTGTTGGGCTCTGTGCTGGGCATGGAGCCTACTTAAGACTCTCCCTCTCCCTGCAATCCCCCCTCAACAAATAATAATATCTATAATTAATATGTTAAGAATACTAGTGAAAAAAAAATACAAGAATACATGAAAAACATAAATAGGGAGATGGAAACTCTTAAGACAGAATCCAAAGGCAGGGCTAAAAAATCAAGAACACTGTAACAACAATGAAGACTGCCTCCCGTGGGTTCATCAGTGGCCTTTACAAAGCTGAAGAAAAAGCAGTGGGCCTGAATATAGTTCACTTCCTAAACTGAAATGCAAAGACCAAAAAAAGGGGAAAATAGTACACCCAAGAACTGTGGGCAATTCCAGAAAGTATAACTTATAAAGTATCAGAATATCAGAAGGAGAAGAAAAAAAAAAAGCAGAAGAAATATCTTAAGTAACAATGGCCAAGAAATTTCCAAAACTAGGAAGAGAACCCAAAGCAGAATAAACACCCCCCAAACTCTCACCTAGGTATACCATAATCAGAAGATCAAAAGACAAACAAAAATGCTGAAAGAAGCCACAGGGAGGAAAAAACTTTATCTACGGAGGGGAAAAGGGTAAGAATTACAGTGGGATTTTCCTTAGAAATCATGCAAGCAAAAGATGAACTGAAACAGTTCAAGAACAAAGAAAAAATCCACCTGCCTCAGAATTCTATACCCACTGACATTATCCTTCAGAAGTTAAGAAATACCTTCTTGAACATAAACTGAGGAATTCATCATCAGTAGACTTACCCTGCAAGAAAAGTTAAAAAGATATTCTTCAAGCAGAATGAAAATGACATAAGTAAGAAACCTGGATCTACATAAAGAACATCAGAAGAAAAAAAATGAGACTTCTTTTTCTTGTTCTTAACTGATGTAAAAGAAACTGTTCAAAGTAACATAAGCCACAATATACTGAGTGATCATAGCATACTGGTAAGTGAATGAATGATGACAATGTCATTGGAATGGGAGGGAAAAACTGGAATGGTCTTCATTAATAAGTTATCCATACAACATGTCTGGCAATTACTGTTACATGAAGGCAGATTCAAACTGATTAGTTTAAAATGTATACTGAAAACTCTAGGGCAACCACCAAAAATTTCTTTACAAGATGTGAACTAATATGCTAAGTATAGGTAGACTAATGGTCCCCCAAAGATATCCACATCCCAGAATTAAGGCTGGCTGCTAATCACTTGACCTTAAAACAAGGAGATCATCCTAGATTATCTGGGTGGACCCTGTGTAATCTCAGGGTCCTTAAATGTGAAAAGGGAGACAAAACAGGAGATCAGAATGATGCACTGTAAGAGGAAGAACTCAACCTGCTGTTGCTGGCTTTCCACGTGGAGGAAGAGAGCCACAAGCCAACGACTGTGTGCGGTATGCCAAGACTCGGAGCCAGTATACTGAATGAAGAATGGGGGAGCACAACCAACCACACAAGGGGTGGGCATCAAGCAGGTCCCTTCCTCAGCACCTCAGCTTCCACTCTGGGGACATGAAACCCCCAGCATCCTTTGGACTGAAGGTGCAATTTCAATATACCCACACGAAGAATTAGAGTCACAAAATTTATCGCTCAAAGCTCGAAGAAGCAGGGGGACAGGGAGTGCAATGAGTTGGGGAAAGGACAGTCCTACACCTGGGTTCAAGGGAGCAGGAGATAAAGAGCAGGGTAGCAAGCAGCTATTATTTTTAAGAGGGCTGGGGCAGAGTCACTAACTTTTCCCAGATTCACCTGAAGTGGTTATTTTAAAAGGTGCCCTGGGAAAGACAAAGCAGGAACTTATGTTACGCATCCTAAACTCAAGTCCTTACCAAAATGTCCAGACTCCGGGTGTGAATAGGATCATCATAAATATAAAATGCCTAGGCAGCAACTGAGAAACAAAAATTTTTCCCTAAAAGGTGCTTTTCTCATCACAATTGACCCTGTGATGCCCAGGCATTAATCTCTAGGGAAAATCACAGGCACTATCTGGACAGTGAAGATATTAAAAGCCACTGAAATGGTTTTCATCACCCAGTGCACAAACATCTGAGCAAAGCAAGAATACCAATCAGCAATATCAACAGACAGAAGTTCAAAATCCTATCCGTAATTCTCCCCAGTTGCTAGGGTCCAGCCAAGAAAATAAAAGCCCTTGGATAAAGGTTAAATTGGTATTTGATTAAAAACCCTGGGTGAAATTATGGAATACTTGTTCAGTATCTTTTTTTTTTAAGATTTTATTTATTTATTTGACAGAGATCACAAGGAGGCAGAGAGGCAGGCAGAGAGAGAGGAAAGCAGGCTCCCAGCTGAGCAGAGAGCCCAATGTGGGGCTCGATCCCAGGACCCCGGGATCATGACCTGAGCCCAAGGCAAAGGCTTAACCCACTGAGCCACCCAGGTGCCCCAGATTATGGAATACTTGTACCTGTTCAGACTGATTGGTTGTTGTATGCCCAGTGCAGTGGCAAGTAGCCTAGTCCATGTGAGTGACAGCAGCAGACCTACTCCTAGTATCATGCAGATAAATACCACATACACTTTTGACATGATGGGGGAGAAGGAGAGGCAGATCAGAGGTCCTGTTCAGTGATGTTTAAGGGTAGTCCCGGGGAGATTAAAGTACATTGCTATGAACAGACAGGACTGCCTGGGAGCCAGCATGTGTTGGGATGAAGGAAAGAAAAGTACACAGATGTGTGACGGCTCCAAGGCACTGGACGCACAGCGGACACCAACTGCCTGATCAGGGAAGCTGAAATAACTTGGGGTTCCCCCTGGATGGCTAGGCCAGGAGGCCCAAAACTGTGGGGATTATGTCCCTTGGGATGAGGGGGTAGGTCATGTTCATGTATGTGGTGGTGTTACCTGGGCAGATATGGAGGATTATAAAGAGCATGCAGGGGTTCTAGCCGATACCATACACTGCACCGCAAAGCGTCCTCCATGGGAGCAGCTGAACATCACAGAGTGGCCAGGCAAGCTGCAAGGATGAGTGAGGTACCTTCTGCTGGGTAAATGGGACAAGGTTAATAAATCAGCCAGTAGGCCACTAACTCCTGAAACAATCTTTTGTCGAGCTTGGTAACATGCCCAGCAATTACAGTGGCATGAGAAATGAGCTCCAATTTCTGCCTACTGTATCAAAATATTAAGTTTATTGGAAGGCTTGAACAGGAAGACTGTGGAGCCCTGAGTGGTGATCACAGGAAAAGGTCCCTTTGGGGTGGTACAGGGAAGTGACCCTGTAGCTGTGGTTCTGGAGGGAGCAGAGGGGGATGCTGCGGTGGTGGCAGCTCCGGTAGCTGGTAAGGGGTCCTACCAACAGAAATTAAAGTCACTAACTCTCCACAGGATGCAACGTGGGCCAGTCCAATGGGTGAAAAGCAAAGGAAAACAACTAAGTGTTTAACGAGGTCCCCAAAAGGGTGTGAGACACATACCTAATCTTCCAAACCTCAAAGGTGCAATGGAGGAGAGCAGCTTAGCAGTCCAAGAACTACCTCACCTTTGAGCAGCAAGCACTGCAGTAAGTGAGAATAAAGTAAGAGAGAGCGTCCCGGGGTACCCACAGTTAGCTCTGCAAAATGTCATTCAAAGGGATCATCCCAAGGAGCCAGTTCAGCACTCAAGTCCCAGGGAGTGCTTGCCATCATCAGCCACTATCATCAGTCTCCTCAGAGTCTTGTTAGCTCTACTGGAAGGCTGACACGCAGCACTCGATAGCTCCTACGATCATGGGCTGGGGCACTGTCACCTCAGCTTTGTCACAGGTGGAGGGAGCCACTCCTGAGGGATGGCTCTCCCAGGCAGGGGAATTGAGGGGCAGGGGATCTAACAGGGTCACAGAGATTTGGGATGCCCTGAATAAGGTTTGTTTGCACCACTGGGAGTATTTTACTGGTATCACAAATTTTCAATAAAGTCTGGCAGGGGTTTCCCCAGAGGCACACCTTACAAATGAAAGGGTGGTGCTCTCCTCTGAGGCACAGGAGGTATCCACCTGTGAAGAGTAAAGGCTGGGGCACACATGAAGCACTTTTTTTTGTTGTTGGTTTGTTGGTTTTTTTTTTTTTTTTAAGATTTTCTTTATTTATTTGACAGACATATCACAAGTAGGCAGAGGCAGGCAGAGAGAGAGGAGAGGAGGCAGGCTCCCCACCGAGCAGAGAGTCCGATGTGGGGCTCGATCCCAGGACCCTGGAATCATGACCTGAGCCGAAGGCAGAGGCTTTAACCCACTGAGCCACCCAGGCGCCCCTGAAGCACTGTTTTAAAGAAAATTTAGTTGTATGTTCCCAACAATTTAATGATTGGCCTTGCATCACCAGAGATGAGTATGAACTGCGTACGCCCATCAGCCAATGAGGGTTGAAATTAGGGCAATGTAATGCCCAGTGCCCAGAAGTCAGGATGTCAGTGGCCACTTGGGCAAGGCTGGAGATCTTTAAACATTTGTGCCACTGGTACCATTTAAGATAGAAGTCTTGAATCCCCTGCTAGTACCCACATCTGGTGGTATTTGGGGCACTGTCCTCCCACTCTGGGGTGGAACTGCTATCTAATTATGAGAAAAACATCAGACAAATCCCAACTGACAGACATTTTACAAAATACCCAAGAAGTATTCTCAAAACTGTCACGGTCATCAAAAACAAGTGAATTCTGAGAAACTGTCAGAGCCAAGAATAAGCCTAAGGAGACAGGATGACTACAATGTGGTATCCTGGACTGGACCTTTAGTTTTTACTTAATGTCCTTAGAAGGGGGTAGGGGAGAAACTAAAGAAACCTGAATAAATTCTGATGTTAGTTAATAATAATGTATCAGTCCTGGCTCATTAATTGTAATAAATGTGCCATACTAATGTAGGTTGTTAATAACAGGAGAAACTTGGCATGGCATATAAAAGAACTCCCAGTACTACTCTGCAATGCAATTTTCTATGAATCTAAAACTATTCTAAAATAAAATGAATTTTAAAAAGATAGGGTGCCTGGGTGGCTCAGTGGGTTAAAGCCTCTGCCTTCGGCTCAGGTCATGATCTCAGTGTCCTGGGATCAAGCCCCGAATCAGGCTCGCTGCTCAGTGGGGGGCCTGCTTCCTCCTCTCTCTCTGCCTGCCTCTCTGCCTATTTATGATCTCTGTCTGTCAAATAAATTTTAAAAAAAAATATATATATATATATAAAAATAAAAAGACCAGAGAATTCCCTGGGTGGCTCAGTCAGTTAAGCATCCAACTCCTGGTTTCAGCTCAGGTCATGATCTCAGGGTCATGAGACTGAGCCCTATGTATGGCTCTGTGCTCAGTGGGGAGGCGACTTGAGATGTTCGTTCTCTCTCTCTCTCTGCCCTGCCCTCCCCAATGCCCGTGCACATGCACACACACACTCTCCCTAGAATAAATAGAATCTTGGGGGGAAAAAAAACCAAGACCAGAAAGATTGTAGTCAGAATGAGCTTATTTTATACAGCTAAAATAACCTAATCCTATGATACCTGAGATTTGCTTCCAATTAACAATAGAAGGTAAGACAAGTGGGGTTACAAATGAAAAAAGACTGTATGAAAAACCTGAAGAATATTTCTTTTAGAAGCTGATATTTAAGTCTGGCTTTAAAACATAAGATTCCAATGGCCAAATACTGAAATATTTCAAGGAGAAAATTCAAGTCTTGGAAAATTGCAACATAAATATTTGTTCTTAGTTTTTCCAACAAAATAGCAAGTGGAAAGGCTGACTATAACAAATAGATCAGCTGGTTAAGACTAGTGGAAGGTAATTACTTCTATGAGGACAGGCTGGGGCTCTGACCCTGAGGATGAGACTTAACTTGTTCTGCATGCAAAAAAAAAGCTAACTAATGTCTTTAAGAAAATATATCTTATGGAAAAAATACTAGCAGCAGTGTGTAATGGTTTGGGACAGAGGTGGGGAACTCTAGCTTGAAATTTGAATCTAAGCCTCAAAGCAATGTTAAAAATAAACACCAAAATTTTAGTTTAAGTTCCACTGAAATAACAGCAGAAGAGGAGCAAGCACTGAACCTCTAGGACATGCACAGTTAAAAATCCGGTGGAAAAGGAAGTACTAATAAAGGACATGAGGATCACAAAATTGAGACCCACAAGAGGGAGTACTGACCAGCAACACGAAGTGTCACAAAGATTTGGAGGTCAAGTCAGCAGGAGTTGAGGTGGGAGCCTCAGATTTAGCCGTAGGAAGGCATGAAGGTCTTAAGAAAGCAGTTTTAGGGGCGCCTGGGTGGCTCAATAGGTTAAGCCTCTGCCTTCGGCTCAGGTCATGACCTCAGGGTCCTGGGATCGAGCCCCGCATCATCCCGCTCTCTGCTCAGCGGAGAGCCTGCTTCCTCCTCTCTCTCTGCCTACTAGTCATCTCTCCCTGTCAAATAAATAAAATCTTTAAAAAAAAAAAAAAAAAA